>QGMF01000115.1:0-64657 GCA_007821475.1 Lachnellula arida
CACCACTAACCCCCACCCCCAGGCCCGACTTCGACGCCCCCTCCATCTTCTGCCGGCTCCTCGACAAAGACAAAGGCGGGTACTTCAGCATCTCGCCCCCGGACAATGTTACGTGTACGACGAAGCAGCAGTATCTGCCGACGTCCAACATCCTGCAGACGCGGTATATACACGATGATGGAGTTGCAGATCTCGTTGATTTCTTCCCGAGACCCAGTGAGGGCAGCGTTATTGCTAAGGGGGCTAAGCAGACCCCGTTTCGGGAGACAATTCCTGTGCAGGATGAATTGAAGAAGTGGTTGGTTAGGAGGGTGGAATGTATTAGGGGAGAGGTTGATTTAGGTAGGTTGACTCTTCTACTGGAACAAGATCTAGATCTCTGCTACAAGTTGGAGGTTTACATGGCTTTCGATCATTTCAATGTTTATTGGAGACCTTTGAAGATTCCAGGCCGTCCAATGGCTTGGATTGAGCAGTGCTCGAGTTCCAATAGCCCAGGCTAACAACATCATAACAGACGTCGAGATATTCCCCGCCTTCGACTACGCCCGCGGCACCCACACCACCGAACTCGTCCTCCCCATCCATAAACCAGGATGTCCGGACTCCAAGACCGTGACATTCTCCCACTCTGATTTCTCCCTCCAACTCGACGTAACAATCGATCACGGCGAAGAAAATGCCGAGTCGTGTCCCACTGTCATCTTTAGAAAAGAGAAAAAGGAAGGCATGTTGGGAGAAGGAGTTGTAGCTCACATCCACCTCCAAGAAGGACAGGCCATTTCCTTTGTTCTGCGAGATAATATCCCGAACCATGTCACGCGCGATGTCACGACACAGGTTCTTGATATTCAACAAAGCGCAACACAGAGATACTGGTTTAATTGGATCTCAAAATGCAAATACAAGGGGCGTTGGAGGGAGATTATTACTCGCAGCTTATTGATTCTCAAGCTCTTGACGTATGAGCCGACTGGTGCTATTATTGCTGCGCCTACATTTTCGATTCCGGAAGCTATTGGAGGGGGCCGGTAAATCTTCCTTCTTGAAAGTGTATTTCTAGCTGCTAATGTTCCGTAGCAACTGGGACTACCGATTCTGCTGGGTCCGCGACTCGAGTTTTACCATCTACATCCTTCTTCGTATGGGCTTTACTGCAGAAGCAGATGCATATATGGACTTCATCAGTGCTAGGTTCCGCAAATCACGGACACCAGAGGGTGCTTTGCCTATTATGTTCACCATCAGAGGGGAGACTGATATTCCTGAACTTGAACTCAAGTAACATCCCCTAATGAAGTCTGAATGTCAAGCTAAACAACACACCTAGCCACCTCTCAGGCTATCGCTCCAGCCAGCCTGTCCGTATCGGCAATGGCGCCGCAACACATCAGCAATTTGACATCTACGGCGAGCTCATGGACGGCATTTATCTATACAACAAGTACGGGAAACCTATTACGTGGGAACAATGGGTTGCCGTACGGGAAATTCTTGACTTTGTACTCACAATTTGTAAAGGCATGAGTTCCCCTGCCCACTCACTCTGCGTACCTTGCTAATGCAGCATGAAACAGATCCCGATATGTCAATCTGGGAAGTCCGTAACAAGAAGCAACATTTTGTCTACTCGAAGATCATGCTCTGGGTCGCGTTCGACCGTGGCTTACGACTAGCTGATAAACGCTGTTTGCCGTGCCCGAATCGTGCCAAGTGGTTGCAAGCTCGGGATGAGATTTATGAGGAGATTATGACTCTTGGTATTCCTGTCCCATGCTATTTTCTACCACAATGACTAACAAGATCCAAGGTTACAGCAAAAACATACAATGCTTCATCCAAAGCTACGAAAGCGGGGATTACCTCGATTCCTCCATCCTAATCGCCCCCCTCGTATTCTTCATCAGCCCCAACGACCCCCGTTTCCTCCGCACCATGGACCGCATCCTTCTCCCCCCAGAAAAAGGCGGCCTGACATCAACCGGCCTCGTCTACCGCTACAACACCGAACACTCCGACGACGGTGTTGGCGGCCAAGAAGGCGCGTTCTCCATGTGCACCTTCTGGCTCGTCGAAGCCCTGACCCGGGCCGGTGTATACGAGCCCAAGTATCTGGTGCGCGCGGCAAACCTGTTTGAGAATATCCTGTCGTTTAGCAATCATCTGGGTATGTTCAGCGAGGAGATTGCGAGGAGTGGTGAGCAGTTGGGTAATACGCCGCAGGCGTTTAGTCATTTGGCATTGATTAGTGCGGCGTTCAACTTGGATCGGGTTATTGAGTTTAAGCGATAATGAGGGCGTTGGTCTTGGGAGTATGGTATAACTTATTACAAGTTAATTCTGGTAGATGGACTCTTGAAAAACAAATCATTATGAGTATTTGGCGGGAGCGGCGTGATTGATGCGGTTTGTTGAGTGGATGTGGATTTGTCTTGTCTTGGCTTGACTTGTCTTGTTTTGTCTTACGCGTAGGGGAGTTTACCTGCTTAACATATTGGCATTCTTGCAATAGCTTTCCTATTATTATATGTTCTTCCTTCTCTTTCCATAGTTGGAAGTAAAGTACTACACACGCCCATTATAGTATAGCAGCAGCAGCAGTAGCTTCATCCCTACCCCACCCCACCTCCCTGAATCGAACCTCGGTTTGTTTAATTTTCGGGTTTGGTATAGTAGCTTACTGTATAGTATGCGTTGATGTTGTTTACGCTCTTTCTGTTTCGCTGATACGGGACCTAGATTTATCGTTTATATAGCTCAAGGCGAGCAGTCCAATCTAATCCCATTCATTCAGCGCACTACATGTCGCAAGGCCAAATTCTCGAGTCTGCCGTTTGCCCCTCCCTTCCGCTATATCAGTCAGCTAGCTAGCAAGCCTATTTTGAAAGGTTTGCTTGCTTGCAACAAAAGACAAATATACGGCGAATAAGTATATCATCACATTCATACACCCCGGATCCTTGTCTCCTATTCTCTTTCCTGAAGTAAAAGTATATATAGATGTGTAGATGTATATACTTTCATTCATTCATGGCTTGCGCGTACTTCCTCTCGATGAATTGCAGCGCTTCTTGCCTGCTGCGCGCCTGAATTCACAGGTGGATGGTGTGCGGGTGGGGGGGGAGTGGGAGGAATGGGGGAATGGGTATAAAAGAAGGGATTTGCACTGGGCTGGTCGGCTTCTTGGACCTTGATATTTGAGGATTTGGTTGAGGATTTGAAAATTTACCAACACTGGAGAACTTCATCGATACTTCTCTACCTTTGTTTATCCCCACGACTTCTACGTATCCCTGTCAGCTCTTTGGGATTCTTGGCTGCTTCCGACAAGATGAAGCAGACACAAGATCAACAGAAAAAGATGCTCCATCGAGAGCTCGAGGCGCGTCGCAAGGTCGTTGTTGAAGCCGCCGCTGAAGCCGCCGCAGCCTCCACCGCCGCGGGATCCGATAATGGAACCGCTACGAGTACACCAGATGCCGGCGTCCTCACTCGGCTCGATGCCGTGCTGGCTGCACAGAAATATGAGCCGCAGCCATCAGTAGGGGAGTGCCTCTTCCTGACGAAGCTGAACCCAGGTAAGTTCCCTCTTTCTATTTAAATCTCGCACTTTCTAACGGGATTCTAGAAATTCGGTCCAAAATCTACCAACACTTATTTGTCCCATCGCCTCTCATCGTCCCAACCTATGTTCGATACCAACTCCCGATTCGATATTATGGTCGATCCGTGACAATCTACGCTTACCAGTTCAACGGTAACCGCCAAAAGGGGTTTGACGAATCCTCGCTGCCCCACTTTGACGGAACGGAGCAGAAAGTCTCAATCTTCTGGCCTACCAAGGCTACGACTCAAGAATTGCAACTCATCAATGACAAGGCCTTTACTGTCTCCGAAGACGGGGAATGGGTATTGCCCTCCACCTTCGACAGTGAACTAGGGGTCGATGTTGAACATATCGTACACCGTCGTGGCGACTTGGTACAGATCATCAACCGCGCCGTTGTCTCAACCCACGGCATCTACGGCGTGAATCTCTTGCGAACCTGCAAGTCCATCAACAAGGAGGCAGCCAAGGTGCTCTACGGAGAGAACACCTTCGGCTTCGACACCCGCGGCCAGGAACCGTTTACCAACCCGCGCGGCATCCACGAGCATGATGCTTTCCAACACATGTCTAACTTCATCCCGGGCCTGCCGAAGAAGGACGGTACACAGCGTCCTCACTCTCAAGCCAGCTGGGCAGTGGCAAAAATGTTCGATCAGTCTGCACCCAAGCCACGGTTTGTTACGAAGGACCCCCTCCTGAACTGGCTTAGAGTTATCGGACGAGTCAACGCCTCGCATGTCACCAAAATCAAGATTGACGGCTTCTTCAAGACCGCCAGAAAGGAGAAGGAAAACAAATACTACAGGCCCCTTGGCTTCGGTCAACTCCTCACCGTCTACACTGCTGTCCTGCGGAATGCCTGTCCTAAACTCACCACATTGATCCTGCAACGTGGTGTGGACGATCAACTCTGGGCCGACGACCTGGACCAGAAATCGGGAAAGCTCGACGATGACAAGGTCGACGAGATCGTTAGCAATGTTGTCTCAGCTCTACCACAGATCAAGCACCTACAACTTGGATGGTATCAGTCTGTGGTGGGTAATCTGGAGGGTAATGGAGAATGGGGCAAGTCCCTCCGGTGGTCTTCGATCGTCGAGAAGCGGACTGCGGACCGAAAGAAGACTGCTGCGCTACGCAAGGAGAAGGCGAGTGCGCGGAAGGCAGCCAAGAAAGGCGATGTCGGTTCCCAGTACATCTTGGATAGTCGACAAGGACAAAGTATTGCGGTTTCGCACGCCCGTGTGAACAATTCATTTGCCAAGGCCCTCGATACCGTCGCGGCTTCTGTCGATAAAGATACCCCGCCAGCTAGTAGTCGACCCTCATTCAAGAAGGGAAAGAAGATGGGCTTGAAGATTGCCTTCTAGGCAGCTGCTCCTGGGTTTCTTTTCAGCGCGCAAGACGTACCTTTATGCCGAACTTGCAATCCCCTCTTTAGCAGAAGTATATTGCTCTGTCTTGAATTCGTCATAACAGGTACCAGTTTCCTTAATAATACCACACTTTGATATCTCTCGGCTTTGTAGGGCAACACGTTGGGGAGGATTTAGTTACGGTTCAGGCGGCGGTGTTTTCGTGCTTTTTGATAAGGATAGCGAGATAATAAAATAACTCGCATCCATCTGATCGGTACCTGATGTGATAATTTACTAACTTCATTAAGTGATCTTGGAATCCCAATCTTGACTTGCAAAATTAAACTTAGTGTAGGTCAGGTGATTGCGCCCCTTTTGACTTCGCTTAATTCACTTCCTAGTAGATGTCTCGATCACCAAGGCCAAGCAACCAAGCACATTTGAAATTTTACTCTGTGAGTAGAGTTACTGCTAACCTTATGCAATTATGAGATCTTTGTAATAAATATCCAATTCTTCAAAGACGCTTCTCTATCACTGCCTTGAGATATCTGCATCAAATTGGCCTGCTTACAAACGCGAAGTTGGATGGCAGTTTTCAAACAATAAGAAACGAGCGAGATCTAAATATAGCACCCATTAGATTTTTGTCTCCTTCTAATCTACACTGCAACCTTGAAGCTAGCTTCCCCCCCCCACCGAAACCCGATTTCAGTATGAGAACCGTGAACGGAATGGAGGTCTAATAAAAGCTTCTTACCTAACCATAGAATGTTTTCAGCCCCACGTTTTGGTGATACTAGTTAAATATAAACGAGATTTTGTATTCCTCAAACCTACCAAATCATCTTATATCTAATGCGCTTATTCTAATCCTCAAAACAAACTAAACTACTATGAAACACCAGCTCTCAAATCTATTCCTACGTATACTTTTGCTCAGAATACTCTAATCCACCTAAAAACCGAACTCTAGAAAGATAACAGACCATGAATAAATGCTCTGTCGACTAAGAAAATGAGGTATTAGAAGAATATTCAGTGTTATAATATCCAATTTAACACTTACTTATTTCAGACCTCGGTTGTGCTGTTGAGCGTTATGGTATAATTGTCCCGATGCTCGTAATAAGTAGCATTGAATGCAAGTAAACCGTTCAACCAACTTGTATTATCACTCCCAAGCATAGCTCCGAACTTGTCCAATTGCTTATGAGTAAGGCCTTCTAAGACATATAGTCCTGAACCATTTGTGGGGGTATGAAACAGTGTTGGGACGACAGAGCTATTGCATAGTTGAGGTTCAAGAACAAGGACTTCCGTGGCATTGGTCTGCCTTTTGTTCTTGTAGGCGGTACCCATGCTTAGGATATTTATAAAGCCTGGGTAAGATGGCAATAATTTACCCGCATCCAGCCCCACCACGTCCGGGTCAGTCAAATATGACCAAAGACCTCCGTGGGCGGGGCTGCCGCTGTTAGCTCTGAAAGTCTTCATACAGATCTAATAGAAACGGTAAGCGCAAGCTACAGAAAGATTTAGAAACGTACATTTGGCGCTCCGTGTGGTGGTCCGATTACAATATCCTTTGCTCTTCCATCGCAACCATGCGCCTGAGTCATGGCCGACCCGTAGTTCCCTATAATTGCGCGAACTTTAGCTTTATATTCATTGCTTAAAGAAAATATAAACGATCGCGAGCTCCGTAGACATTGGTTATAGATTTGGGTATATAAGAATGGGATGTTCTTCTTACATTGTGCATAAGCGTCGAGAGGCAACCCGTTGAAAGCGACTTGAAAGATGCGATTATAAGGAAAACGACAGCATTGGTTTTCTTGTATATTCCGGCAGGTTGCAATATGGCTGTGCTGGCACTCAGGCTCATCCGTGGATGCATATGATACTATATAACCGTTAGATATGCGTCTGCTCCTTTTCAAATAAATAAAAAACTAACATATATCAACACCGGCTACTGATAATGCATATAATAGAACAAAAAGACTCTGAAGTAAAAAGGACTTCATTATTCCTAGTTTCGACTAGATTTAATAACGAATAAATCGGGTTTGCAACTTGTAAAGAAAAAAAAAAGGTTGCGAAATATGCTAACCTAAGGTTTGAGGAAGAAGAAAAAAGAAAGCTTTATATACTTTATTATTATATTTTCACTTAAAAATCGAACGATATATTTCAAAATAGCTTAAATCCTACGAATAAACTAATAATAGAAAAAATAACCAAAATTAGATTTATAATTATAGCGAAAATTAAAGTAATTCGAGCTTCGCCTTTTCTATAGTAAGGATTTACAAAGGTGCAGCGGCGAAGTAATATTACGTGAATTAGAGTATACCTTCTTCTATCTAAGAAAAAGTGTACGGAATGAAACTGCGTGCACAAGCGAATTTTAGGGCGAGTTTTGGTGTATACTATAAATAACTTCATTCCGTATACTTTTTCTCGGATAGAGAGATACCCTAGAACACCAGATTTTAATATATTATAACTCTTGCTAAATATACTAGAAAAACCTTATTAAAACATAAGAATACTCTCTAGGAGTAGGCGAATATAACTATTCTATTTTCTAGAATTTTTTAGGTTATTATCATTATAATACAAGGTTGAAAAGTTCAGATCCTATAACCAGACTAATATTACTTCAATGCTGTACCTCCGTATAGAGTATAGTGATACGGAGGTACGCCGTACGGAATAGCCGAAATAGTCGCGAGCAAAGAAGGTTCTTTGCTCGCCGACTATTATTCCTTCCGTACTCCGTGCGGCGTAAAAGTATTCTCCACCCGCAGCAGAACCCAAGTGCCGAAACCTTAAAAATAACTCTGAGTTGGATCGACAAGGTATGTTTCCAGCGTAAGAGTTGATTTTGTTTCAGCTCCCTTAGTGTGTAACTACCAAGCTTGCTAGGAGGAGGAGCTGCATATTACTAGGAGCTACCTACGTAGATATTAACTCCTACAGGACTTCGCGGGCCTCTCTACTATTAATCCTACGCGTACAAGGTCTCTCACGCGATTTGGTCGTTTTTCAGCACACAAACGACATCAGAAGGCAATAGCGACGTGTGTATATACCTCGCGTACTAAAAGTGGAGATGCCCGCGAAAGTCTATAGGAGTCTCGGGAGTTAAAAAGCTTTCCCACTACACTTATTTGGTGTAGTAGGCAGCTCTATCTAGCCTCAAATTCCGTAGGATTTATTTCCTTTCCCAAATATCTCTCTATTAGATAAGCTGCTTAGTCGGCTAGGACCTATAGCTTGAAAACTTCTCTGAAATTGCAAGCCGCAGCTTCTAGGTGCTATAGCCTAAACTTTGAACCAAAGGAGTGTGATAGGAAGTCCTTCGGAAAATGCACCATACTGCAGTTTGGTAGAGGATTTTCCACCTTCTATCTCTAGCACCCCGTTGCCTAGGGCTAAAAGTCATAAAGGAAGGCACTAAGCTTATCTACTGTATTTCGTGATACTCGTAGGAGGCGAGTATAACCCACTCCTTCCCCTAACTACATCGCCGACCACTATATCAGGATCACCTCAGCCTCGTTCTAGACTGCTCTCGCAACTATACACTTAATCTACACATACCTTGTTAATAGGTCTTCCTTATGTATAGGGTAAAATTACTATTAGGCCGCACACGTACTAGGCATAATTCTCATCCTTTTGGATTCTCCTTAATGTCTTTTTAGATCCTGACTTATGCCTAAACTCATCCTTCAAATCTTGCTCTTCTATTTCTAATATACGTAAGAAATTCGGTTATTAACTTTTTTTTTCAGAGTGTGCCAGCTCTATTTCGACATGTCTTCGATATATATAAAGAGCATTTTACACTACCTCAGTTGAATGAAACTCTCCATATCTTTCTATCACTCACACCAGAGCAGCTCGATTCTTCTTCAAAACATTAAAACTTGTCTCTGATTATCATTGACATTTCTTCTTTAAAATGAAGTTCCTTTATGCTATTGCTTTAGCTCTCGACTTGGCCTACATTGTTAATGCCAACCCAATCAATGCAGAAATGGTTGAAGCCCGCTTGACACGGGTTAAGATTAATGAATATACAACTAATTCATCCTGGTAAGCACTCATAATAAAGTATAAAAACAAAAGATTAATAATGTCTCAAGCCTCGGCCCTATAAACTATGGTCATGTTGGGTTCTCAGCCGGTTGTATCGATATGGACTCGACTACCAACTATATCTACGTTACTGAAGGGAGTACCGGTATGAGGTTTATTGGTACGTTCATCGCTCTCTTTTTTTCTTTCTTATCTTGTTTGGTCTGTCAAGGGCACCATTAATAAATTCTTAATAGGGTATACCGAAACAGGATGCCCGGATACTCAGCGCATTGGCAGTATTGGGGTTACTAGCACAGGACAGTGTATGAATATCAATACTGCATATATTATGTCCGGTCGTATCAACTCAATCAGAGTGGGGTGAGTGGTAGCTAAGGGGGTCGTGATCGCTGTCACGTAAGTGTTCTTCGGCAACTCGTGGTTGCAACCGGGAATAGTACTGGGTCTTGTCAAATTTCAATCTGAGTGTAGATCGTCCAATGAAAAATGTATATTCTTACAGAGAAAATGTTTCTTGAACAATTCCACATACAAACATTATTGCGACAGAATCTAATTTGAGATACTAATTAACACAAAACTATTTCCTATCTAAGGATTCAAGTCAAGGAAGTTGTACATGCAGAATAGCCTATCTAAGGCTTTTGAAACAGAGTAAGTAGCCTTATTTGGAGCACGGACTGACATTACAATTCGCACCAGAACAAAAGAGAAGACAGTTGGAAACTCAATGCCCTCGACCACGACCACCACCACCACGAGGAGCTGTGGGTTCTCTAGCTGCATTGGGACGCCCATACTCATGTCTGGAGTCGTGGGGAGCCGCAACAGCAGAGTTTTGTGACTGCGTATCACTGCCGGGACGCTGAAGGTTTGGCGCCGTACGTAGATGGATTGTTCGTAGCCGCTGGGATTGGCCATCCTCGGGTTGATCGGACTGGAATTGGCTGTACGGTGGATAAATCGCAGCCGGATTCCACTGCGGATTATACTGTCGATTCGAGGACTGGTGGAAAGCGTATCCGCTGGTCATATCGAACTGACTGCCCTGATACTGCTGTTCTTCCGGCGATAGGAACTGATAAGCGCCCCATTCATACTGCGTGCCAAACTCAGCCTCTTTTGCACCTCTTCACTCGGCTGAGGAGTAAAGCCTGGGTGGTATGGCATTTAACTGGTGTATTGATCGTTGTCGTAGCTCATAGGTAAATGGGACGTAAATTGGGAAGATAATTGGCTGACGGGGTTGAACGTCGCCGGATTGGCGTTTGATTGGTACAAGGACTGAGCATTGTTTTGAGGTTGGTTGTATGCCGCGCTTCTCTGCCGCTTGTTCTGAATGTTCTCCCGTTCGTCTTCTCGTTTCTTCTACCATTCTGCGTAATTGAATTATTTGAGTTCGGTTTCCTTTGCCAAAGCCTCCTCTGGGGTTAGTGGCTTCCCCAGGTGCAGAGAGTATAAAGTTTAGTCGCAGTCCTTAGTATAGCAATAAAACTAGGCTTTTTTATACTAGGATTTTATTCTATAACTCGTATTCCTAAAGGTCCTAGCTTGCCTCTAATCATTCATCCCTCTAGTAACACTCTCCTGGTTCTATCTTTGCTAGATAGCCTTGATAAGAAGGATATGTCTTTAATATAAATAAAGAGACTTTAACCTTTACTAAGAAATACTCTTGATATCTACTTAAATAGTCTAAATGAACTACTTAAGTAGCATTTAAACCTTGCTTAGATATAGCCGTCACTGTTTACATAGCAAAATTGAATTGACCAAATTCACCGCCGACATTTATAGCCTAGTCGATTTCTTCACCTTGGAACACTTTTCATTCTTTTTTTTTTCTATCTCCCTCAGACTCTCTTATACCAATCTCCTCCTTAGCTTCGCCGCGATCCGATCGAATACATAATCCTCCTCAGCCATAATGGATCGGACAGCCGGCCAACGGCTAAGGGAGAAGATTGCTAAAGCAAAGGCTGCCAAGAATGCAGGCTCTCAAAGTAGCCTAAACCTTCAGTCAAACTCTCTCGTAGCAAGCCCAGCCGCACACAATGTCCCGTCTTTATATGTCGTCGACACAATGGGTCCGACACAGATGATGCTGAAGCAGTCTGCTTTGTCCACCTCGGACCGTGCTAATCATCCGAGCCGGTATACAACCAACGATTTGGACGGGGTCGATCGCGACTATTCGGCGAAGTATCAGGTCTTGTGGTCAAGAGAGGACCAACTGGATATGCGTACCGATAACAAGCCTATATACAATGACGAACAGCCCGGAATGCTATACTACTTTAGCCCAGTCACCAAGACCGAAGGCGGCGACGTGTCGGGATTTATCGGGAAGAAATGGTCATGGGGCGCGGAAGACAAGCCTATGGAATTTGATAATTCTTTAGTACTACACCCAGTGGGAGTCAAGATGGGGGATGACTTTCTGGGCGCTTTGTGGACTGCCAATACCAAGAAGCTTCATGAGTACTACTCTGCGGACATCCATCCGGATCAGTGGCCATATCCAGACCGTCCTTGTGTTGGACCGGCGTACATGCCACGGGCTAGTCACAAAGACTACCCTACAGCAAATGGCTACGCATATGACAGACGCATTGGTTATATTAGATGTCGCGGCAATGGAGTTGTCTTCTTAGGGGGTGAAGGCTTCTCAGTCAAAGAGATCACAGATCACCAATGGGCCAATAGTCATCATCATTTTATTGATATCACTAACCGCGATAATGCCCGTCTTTTACAAGTCGCAAAGGAGCCGGCTGAGCTTTCTCGCGCGCCTAAGCCGACTTCTGTCAAACCAGTCAACGCTCCAGATCCCTTTCTCGGAGCTTCCGAGAAAATAAAGGCGTCAACACAAACGCAAGAGGTCCTTGCTCCAGAAGTAATGCAGCTGATCCTGGATAACATTCCGTCTAGAGGGTACGATGGAACAGTACCTTCTTGGGACCTGTTCAGTCATGTGATGTTGTCCAGTGAGATGTACTTCCAAGCTTGTCGAATCTACTAAGCTCGGGTGAGCACGACCTCGGAACGCAGTCAGTTACTACGCGAATTTGACGAAGCCATCAACAAGATGGCAGAGTGGGAGCGGGTTCCTCACGGCGACCAGCTTGGGAACATAGCTGAGATGACCCTGGCGGCACGTAATAAGCTGGCCAAAACATTCAACGCCGATGAAGGCTTTGAAACGCAAATGCGGCTTATCATGGCCGGCATTCCAAATCCTGCCACTCTTCTCCACGAGTTGCCCGAGCATCTTATACCCAGTCACGCCAAATCCCTCACCAACACAGTCAGTCAGGCTATTATCGATGTTGCCGTTTCTGGACCCGTCAACAGGTTTCCGGCGCGCGCTAACTGGCGTTTGGAGGTTGCCACGACCTCGGAGAATCCCAAATGGATCACAAATCCTCCGGAACAGAAGCCTTTTAGCTCTCCACATGCAACTATAATAGGCGCAGTACGATCCGATGCCCTTCTTCAAACCCTTCTAGGGGTCAGCCCGGGTAGCCAGCCCACCAAAACCACTTCCACGAAACAAGTTATTGAAGACTCACCAGAGTCAGCCAGAAAAAAGAGGATGAAGCAGATCTTATCGGGACCTCAGTCATATTTCCCAGGTGACGAGCTGTTATTTGACAAGCCCATGGTAATGGGAAGCCAACCCGGACCCAGCAACCAGTCAGGACATGGCCAGATGGGAACAGGAGGCCAACCTACATCCTGCATTGAGCCAGCACATAGTTCCGGAGGAATGGGAGGCCAATCTGGGCCCGTCGACCAGTCAGTACATGGCCTCAGACAGGTCTGGATCCTTGATGAAGCAAGACTCGGCAGTAACCGCAATGATATGACTCGAAAGTTAGTTCCGCAATTCAAGGTTACTCGCGGTGCTACAATCGAAGAAAACATCGAAAATATCACGCGCAAGGTCAATGCAGAGAAGACGGGCCATTCAACACTTGCTCAGAAATGGGGCGCTCTTTACAATGTTGACTCTAAAGGAAAAGTCATCGTGCCTATGCCATCTACCGCCAAGACAGATAGACCTAAGAGAGGGGCCAAGAAGCCGTGACCGGCGCCAAATGAACCAGTACCAGGTCTTTACCTTTGTTCTTATAGTTGTTCCTTTTCGACTCGACAGATGGGAAGGATACGGTTGCTAGATATGCATTGCTGTAAGGATTAGATAGATATTTGCATCAGCTCTTTAGCTTGTATCGGCTCTTTAGCCTGCTCTCAATAACTTAGTCTTTACTAAACTTTTTACCTAATTATCCCTATAACCTCAATTTCAAGCGACGGTGACCCTCTACTTATAAGACCATAGTCTACTAAACACCAGCGTTGTGATAACTGAGCGCTAAAAAATAGTTTTATAAGTAGAGGGGTTCTAATAGCTAGGTCTGGTCTTATATCCCAACTAATATAGTAGGTGATATAAGAGCTTATATACAGCGCAAGAGGGCCTACCTATATTTATAGTGTGCGTGGGCTTGTAAGCGCAGAACCCGATTTAATTATAAGCGAGACGACCGCCTCCATCTGGCATCCTTAGGACAAGGGGCTGAAAGAGAGGCTATTTCCATACATCGAGAAAGCAGATTTACGAGTAGATAATAAACATGAGTGGGATAATTCTGAGACCGAGGAGCGGGAAATTGGAGGTTTGGCGAATCGCAGATCCAAGACCTCAACTACCTCTATACCTTCCTCCGAAGCACGGCTTCGAGTTGGTGGATCTTGAAGCAAGCTCGGGAGGGTCTACTAAGCTCTTATGAGAGAACAGAGTATTAAAATGCATTGTTTTGTAATGATAGATTCTAGAAAGAATAAGTGAATTAGGTCTGGAAGCGGACTGAAAATCTTCCAGGTGACGATCACGTCTCCGCTTAGTATTTCACAAACAGAGCCTCATACTTAGCCTTTATATCTAGCAGAGTATTTCGAGGTTATTTAAGCGTGAGACTAATTGTGGGATAGATGAGATATGAGAGTATCCGAAATCGATAAGATATTCATTCTAGGCTTAAGTGTATTAGCAGAAGTTCCCACGAAGATTCGATACATACCTGTAGATGTGCGTTTAATAGCTAAGCCTTGAAAACTGGATTGGGTTTGTGACTAGGCCTTAAAGAGGAGAGGAAGGAAGGGAAATAGATCATCGACTAAGAAGTTAGCTTTGTACGTCGAGACAGGTATTTGGCTTACAGTATTGATTCCAGACTTTGAGTTCAAGTTTATATAAGGTGATTTTCCCGCAGGCGAGACGAATATTCAGTGCCGTAACAAAATTAAAAAGCTCTTCGTTTAGAACACCTGAGGGTAGGATCCTAGAACTAGTCTGTGTGCGATGCGATATTTAGTCTGCTATTATATTATGACTGCGGCTGGTCGTAGGCTGGTGTTGGATGATTTTCGTTAAGGATTTTCCGATGTTGAGGGAGTTTTTGGTATTGACGTGTTTGGGCAAGGCGGTGAAAGACAGATTTAGGGTCACGCATCTTAGGTTGAGTTTCACGTTACAAGTCATAGAGGCAGAATATGCGAGATTTCATTGATATTGGGACTATGGATTTTACTCTATCTGAGAGACTGAAATCACATTCCGAGAATGTTGAAGAATCGCCTATTTGAGGCTGTGATTCATAGAACAAATGAAGTCAAGGGAAATACATAAGCTTAGAGCTAATTTGAGATATTACCAATGAGACTGAGGAGGGGTATATTCCCCAGAGGGACAATTCGGAGCACCATGGTCTGCATACATACAAACAGTACATGTCTCCTTGCATTCCCAAAAGTAATGTCCCTTAGTGAAGCAATTGTGACAAAACTGATCTTTGTCTATGAGTTGGCCACTGGGATCACATCTGCTAGGACCCGATCCTCCTGGAAAGTATGCTCCAGGATCATCCAATGGCTCTGGAACAAACTTTGTCCATGTACTATATTCCACCAAATACTGCTGATAGGCTGCTGGCTGGTCTGGGAATTTCTCGAGGATCTGGCGGCGCTTTTGTTCGTACTGGAAGACAAAGGCTACTGGAGGAGACAGAAAAGGAGTATCTGGGCATTCAAATTGCCAGTCCAAGGCAATTAGTTGAAAGATGATCATCAACCGAGAGACATAGGAGTCTGTGGGCTGGTTGGTGAAGCCTGGGACTGCGTGCATATATGCCCATTGAATAGGACCACAGGATTCTGGGTTTGTTTGGACTTTCCAGGACCACGGACAGACTGTTCTAAACTCCTTGTCGTAGTCCATTGCCTCCAACTGCAAGGTTCTTCTATGAATTGGACCGTTTTGTCTTCGATCCAAGAGGACTGCATCCTGGTGCTTACAAGCATCGGCTTCTACCTTGGCTTTCCATGCATTGTCTTCTCCTCCTGACTGGATATGGGCCGAGAAGGTGAAGTATTGAGGGTTGGATGCAAGTTCTGCATCCTTGGCTTCTTGTGTCTTCTTCTCTTCCTTAGCCAGGCGTTTCAACCACTCTGCCTCCGTCTCCCTTACTTCTGCCATGTACTTTGTCCAGGTTGCCTTGGTGGCAATCGACTGGGCTAAACGTTATTTCTGAACTTCCTGAGAGGAATTCGGAATAGTAGATGATTTGGTCGACTGGATCGGTCGGCTGGATGGAGAAATTGTGCCGAATGACTGACTAGGAGAGTTTCTGGATAGAGAATTCTCGGCGGCTTGACTCGGAGACTGTGTGAAACCATTCGCGGCGGATGCCTGGACTGTTCGGTTGGAGCGATTTCGAGTGGGTATACGATTGTGCATTGATCGTTGGAGTTGTGAGGTCTTTGAAATTCGTCGAGACACGGAAGGTTCGATGTGGCCGGATGACTGATTTGAAGACTGTTCAATATCCTCTCCAGTCGACTGTTCATCATCCTCTTCACTTGACTGTTCAACATCCTCTCTCCTTCGTCGAGATACGGAAGCTTCGACGTGGCCGGATGACTCGTCCGAAGACTGTCCAAGCTCCACACTCTGCTGACGGTATGCCTCCTCCTCTTCAGTCAACTGTTCATTATCCTCTCTACCACTCGACCGTCCAATATCCTCTCCCCTCGACTGCCCACTATCCTCGATATCCCCTTGACTATCTATCTCCTCCCCACCCGGCTGACTGTATGTCCTCGGTCCTCCTGAACCCCTATCCGATCTCCTCTTCGCAAGTATCCACTCCTTCTTCTGTTTAAGAATTGCCACCCGAGACATCTCCATGCTCTCTTTAGCAACTGGTTTGCCAAGACCGTGTCGTGTCTCCTTCTGGTACTCCTTCATGGATTTCAAATCCTCTTTTTCAGCATATTCATCCCATGCGTTGATAATAGCTATGAAATCCCTGCTGACTAGACCACATCTATCATCGGTTCCGTGCATCTTGACTGTGGTGGGAAGGAACCTAAAACATTAGAATTGTTATCACTTGGTCGGGCTACTCACTTGATGAAGTTCTTGTGCTCCGGGAACTGCAAATTCGGGTTTGATTCCCATCTGAATCGTGGTTTGGGAACAGCATCACCCAGCCGATGCCACATTGCTAATCTGATGACCTCCCTGAGGTAGTCGGGTCGGCCAAGGAAGATTGGGCATAGCATGACTGTGATGAAATGGGCACAGAATGTACTATTCCAGTTGGTATGAAGACCAGGCAGCAAATCGCTATTAGACGTATAGACTGTGGCTTCCGGGGGCAGAAGATTGCCTGGAGGTTAATTGAAGAACTCGGCAGCTCTCCTCCAAACGGTTTCTTCTCTGTCTACTGTCTTCTCCAGGAGATCATCGTCTTCCGCGGACCACGCGCCTGGTCGTGCATTGATGGTACGGCGCTTACTGGAAGACTCCAAAGGGCTGGAGTCTGGATTGGGGCGTTTTGGAGGCATTGCGATGGTGTGGGCTGGGTGAGGTGGGATGTGGAAGATGGTGAATGGGGATGTGGGTGTGGTGTTGAAGATGTAAAGTCCGGGGTTGGGCAACAACAGCCGAACCGCATCGCGCTTTTCTTTAAGACCAAAACAGCAAACGACACAATAACAGACTGCTTGATTTCATATATCCATTGATTAAAGGGATTAAAGGGATGGTAATACATTTGGAAGCTGAAAACAAAGTAATAAGTACAGAGTAGTTGGATAAAGTCCAAAGTACTTTCTGCATTTGTAGGGTTTCTGATATTGGTTTGCAAGCCAACGGAGGTGTATATCAAATCAAGAGCTCTTCGACTTGGTGCTTGCTTCTGATTGTATATCTACGATCGGGCGAGACTGCCTGTCTACGCTCGTGTGAGTTCATGGCGAATCTGAATAGGTGAACCGTCCCCAGCGTGAGTCTGTCCCTCGAATTAGCACATTGTCTGACGGTAGAGCAAGTATGGAATACTGTATAGCATCATGCCACCCATTAAATCTGCGTGAATGCATGTATGCATATCCCAACTCATGTCGGAACACGTTCAATGGATTTATACGATCCTTGGAACCTGCTCCTGCTCCTGCTCCTGCTCCTGCTCCTGCTGCATGCCCCAAATCCTCAGCGGGGGCTTTCCAACTCGATGGCCTTGAATCTTCCTCGCATCTGCTGCATTCCTCTACCCCACAGCAAGAACGTGGAGAGTGGGGTGGGGTTGGCTTTCTTGAGTTAGCCTTTCTTTGTCAGAAACAATGTCAGAAATACGGACGTAGGTAGTAGTTTTGTGGGGCTTCCAATGTCAGAAAGTAGTGCGTTACAAGCCTATTGGTCAATGGCAACTACAACCGCTGAATAATGGAGCCTGAATAATACTCACTTCTTCTATCTTTATATCCGCAACGTTGAACCCAAGAGCTTTTTATATACGATTATATACCGATCTTTGAAGAATAATCTTCCTAGCTTGACTTTTATGCACAAGGTTGTTCTTCCTAATCATCCCGATCGATCAATCTGCCAGGCTAAGGCGATCGAGCTGCTTTCTGACATTGCTACCACCGTACTCCGGAGTACCGTATACATCTTCATTGCCATCTTGCAAGAATCCTCATACAATACACCCCTGACTTCTCATCCAGTCGAGATGGCGAGAAAAGCAAGCACTGAATCGGACCTATGGTTCGGTGTCCTCGATCCCCGAAAGCGGAAACAGATCCAGAACCGACTAGCGCAACGAGCGCGCCGTAAGTTCTTGTTGTCCATGCTAGACTTATCCCTCAGATCTGTAAGCTGATCTGTGCATTTCAGGCCAGAGACTTGCCAAGCAAACCGCCGACACACAACCAACCCCAAGATCCAGCAAAACACACCCCACCAACGCCTCAACCCCCTCCAAACCCATTCGCAGCATCAACTCCAACGGTACCCGAGACGTCGACCTCGGCGCCTCTCAGCTCCTAAGCATAATCCGCGACTCCCGCGCCCCCGTATCATCCGATCACCGCCTGCTCCCCCTCCCGCACCACACGCTCTTCTCCGCGCTCTTCCGCAACGGCGTGATCCTAGGCCTCTCTTGCAGCACCTCCAGCATTGGAATCTCCACGCCCACGTCCACGTCTACCCCCTCGACTATTCCCGAGAGCCTGCGCCCGACGCCGCTGCAGGTGCGACGCGTGCACTTCCAGTGGATCGACCGGTTTCCGTTTCCGCGTATGCGGGACAATATGATTGAGCGTGACGATGCGTATAGCGCGGAGGACTTCCTGGGTGATATCTTTTCGGTGGAGACGTTTCGGATCAGGCCTGGGTTTATGAGTTGGGATCCGGAGGCTTGGGTTGTGAAGGGGGATTTTAGGAAGAAGTGGATGCTGCTTTTGGATGATCCGGAACTTGCAGTCGAGCCATAGTGTGTACCTTCTCTTTTGCGCCGTAGAATTCTATTCATACGAGGGGATTTATTTTGCTTACTTTTTACTTTATTACTTGGAACACGTAGCTATACATGTAGGCAGTTTTTGCCCCTGGAACTAGTAGAAGTTGCAACTTTTTAACTCGCATAGAGTTGTATGGCCTTCTCCACAAAAAGCCCAAGCTCCTTATGCTGGATAGAAGAGGCACTCACTACTCGTAGGTATGGTTGACTTTTAATGTTCCACGCCGCCTGGCACATTATAGATCAGTGCCGCCGCGAGGCTTCTTTGGGTAGCAGAGGCCTTTTGTGGAGAAGGCCGTAAAACACCAGGAATTAAGGGCGAACAACTTTAGAACCCTCCATTTTTAGGCTTCCTAGTATTACAAGTTTAACAACGCTGAATAAAATCATAATCAGGCAAACATTCAATCATAGGTATTATTGTTCGCTAGCCAGCTAATAAAGCTTACAACTCGGTTTCCACTACAATTATTAGCAAGTCAAAATGATCAATACGGAAGGAATACATACCTCCTGGTTCTCTACCCTTCATGCTGAATCTATTCTTCAACTTGTGACCAGCAACCTTGGCCTCATCCTTGAGAAACTTCATGTGTCGTACAGCCTTGATATTCATTTTGCCTCTGTGTTTGCGATGCAGCTCAGCCTTAGCAGCGCCTTGATCCTGTTTCTGGCGTCTTTTCTTCAAGTCCTCATCCTCAATTTCGGAATCAGTGAGATCCTCCTGTACACCTAATGAGGAAGAGTCGTCCGAGTAGATTGAAGGTGGGTTAGAGGCGTATTGTTCAAGTTCATGACCGAAAGTTCCTTTCCATTGCTCATCTGCTGTTGTCTCGTGATAGTCGTCGATTTCTTTCTCGAATCCCGGAGCTTCTCGGGGAACCCGGATGACAGGTTCTTTTTCATCCCCATCTCCATCTTGAGCGTCGTCATCATCTGCAGTGCTAGGTGAAGAAATGCTAGGTGAAGAAAGAACATCCTTGACTCCACCCGGGGTTTCGCGCTTTACAATTCTACTGCGGTAGCCTTCAGCAACACTGCATACCCATGATTCGTAACTCTCTCGATCATCGTTCGTCGTGAGCCATTGTTGATGCGAGTCATCCATCCCCATCTTGAACCTCACAGTCATCTTAATGGTCCCAATTTTCTCCGACTCAATCTTGTCTCTGTCGATATTCGAAATGTAATTCTGCACCATTTGTTTCGGCATTGGAGTCTTGTAAACAGGAAGACTCAAAACGGTTTCTGTGTTGTCCACCAGATCACAGAGCCAGTATACTGCATATGCCACCGGCTTACGGGAGCTTTGGTTGAAGAATTCAATCTTGACGGGAGCTTGGTATCGTCTTCGCACAGGTATGAGAAGTCGGTGTTTCTGTAAGTCATTGCTTCCTTCCCTAATTCGCTGAAGGTTCCAAGAAGCACCAGCTTGATCCTTTTCGATCCATCGGCGGGAAATACTACTCTTTCCAACATCTGTATGCACGACGATTCGAGAGCTCGACAAGTAGCCGCTTTCGTCATTTTCGACAGAGACTCTCTCGCCCAATATTTCAAGTGAGCCTAGATCCCAGCCTAAAAGGTTCTTTGGTAATTGAAGATCTACTGAACGGAAGAGCACAGAGATCATGATTCTTCCTATTGCACCATGGAATCAGTTTATATTTCAAGACGGGAGAGTTATGCAGGGAAGACATACCATAGCCCATGCCGCCGTCGAGCGCATATATCCCTGTCTTTTGAGAAGAGGTCTGCATGATTTCACTCAGCTTCAAGGTGCATGCTCCAAGAATAGAGTCATGCTCGCGATGAACCGAATTCCAGCAGGTCACTGTAAACACAGCGGTTCGCCAGTCTCGTACAAATCTTTCGGTCTGAGCATTAAAGATTGGAGTTGAGGACTTGACCTTTGTTCGAGTTTTGAAAACTAGTTCATCATTCTGCAAGATGGTACAGTAGGATGATGGCAAGTCGTGGTGTTCTTCGTCGGTATTTTCCCCAGTGATCTGAGCAGGTGTCCAAGGCTTGATATTGTTAGTAAAGCACGAAGATCGGATTGATATTCAAACCTTATAGGACCCAAAACTTCCCGAGGGTCTTTCTACTTCGAGGTTATCGACCTGGTGAATCAATATCGAGCAAATTCCAGTTGGCAGTGAAGGGTCAGGAGGAGTTGTGGTGACCTCTGCCTCTTGATCGGTCGTGACCGTGCCCTTGTCGTCTGCAAACTCCGGCCTGTGTCGAATTTCTTCGGGCACGCTAACATCCTTTCCGTCCGTTTTCAAGGACTTTCTGAAACTTGAGCGAGGGAAATACCTGTAAATAGTCAGCATTGTCGTTGACCAAGGCAACGAGACGTTTGATGTACCCTATATCCCAAAATAGCTTTCCAGGCAATGGTTCGCCTTTCTCATCATGCAACGCGTCACTCCTTTCAGTTATGGTATTGGCATAATTCTTGATGAGATCCCTCAGATCGAAATCGACCTTGCCAACGACATCATCGGCTGTGATCATATCAGAGTCCCATAACTCAACCGATAATTTCTCGCCAGATGTAAGCTGATCCTGGTATATTAGTAGACAAGTCTGCTCGTTCCAGGACGGATTAAGGTCTTGCTCGATAATTCTTGTACAATACATAGGCTTTCCAAACTCTGAAAAGGCCAATGTAATGAAAGGATCGCTCTTGCCAGATCGATCTTGAGCCGAAATCCCTTCTGCTCGTTTGATCTTAATATAGATAAGTCCTGTGGCGTCTGTCTCTTTTTTGATCGCGTCGCCCTGGATTAATTTGGACACATCCATGATTAGAGATTTTGGAGCAACATAGATGTCCAGCGCTGCAGCAATCGATGAGTTGATGAAGCCAGAAATAAGTGGCAGGTCGAGTACGTTAATTCCTTTTGATGTAAGTGGTACAGCAGATGCAGAAATCTTCGGGAGACCCATGAATGTAAAGGTAACATTCTTGAGGAATGGAGGATCTGGGGTGAGCTGAAAGCGGAGTCTGACCGTGCCAATGATGCCGTTTAGCTCGACGAAGATGGGTAATGGAATTCCGATCAGACCTGGCACGCCAAGGTAAAAAATAACTTCGAGATGCAAATTCTTCGCCTTTCCGATGACTCCTGTTGCGGGTATAGCACTGTACGATATATCAGTCAGCATTCTGGTAAAATATGGTATTTAGAACACTAGGTGGAACAGCATTTACGGAGTTGACCCAAGGTTGAACGCAGTCAACTTCGCTCCTAGGATGCCTGGAAGGAATGCTCCGACAATGACTTACCTATACGCAAAAGACAGCTCAAGGTTATAGTACTTGGAATTTTCATCGGTTTCCCCTTCTAGTTCACGTTCTTCCTTTTTCTTGTCTCTATCTTCTTGACTCTCATGGTTCGATTTTGCACCTTCGTCTTCCTCTGCCGAGGGGAGGGCTCTCAGAGACAAAACTTTGATTGGTTGATCTCCTAGGCCTATTGATGATACCCGTACATTCTGGATTAACGATGGAGGAACTGATGCCTGCATGACATCCTCCAGCGTGTCGGCCATCGATGCAAACATTTCGGGGTTTATCAAGCCCCAAACGATCCCTACTAACGAGTTCATCCATTCAACACTTTCAGGAACCAGTGATTCTGTCGCCGCTTTGGCTCGTTTGCGTTCAGCATCCCAGTTGATCGCATTGGCACTTTCTTGGACACCCCGAAGCCAGAGATGAATTCCGCAAGAAACAATGATGCCCGCAAAAAGCGAGGCAATCAAACCTTTCCAACCATTGTGCACGAAAAGCCAATTAAGAGCAATGATGCCAATAATTACGACAGCAGAACTTTGTTGGACAGCCCCTTCTAAAGCACTGAAGGAGCGTTTGATGTCGGCAATTGGAAGTGGGTGGTAGATAACCTCGTGGTTCTTGGAATGGTGTAGATAATCCTGGGTCTTGTCTGGATTGGCTTCAGGCGGAGCCAAGTCGTCCAGCGTGGCTCTGTACTCTTCTCCAGAACCCACAGGAAGGTGAGGAAGTGGTACTCCAGGAAGACTGTTTGCTTGTGGAGCATGCTCGGGGTTCATGTTCGCCTTGGGGATTGTGATCTTGGGTTTCCTAATTGATTGTTCAAAATCCCCATCCACATCTTGGATCACAACTTCCGTCTTGGTTGTAGGGTCGATGACCTTTCTTCTAGACGCTGCCTTTGCTGCTTTGATCTTTTCGGAATCGGCTCCAGACGCGGCTTTCGATGCATCTGCATTTTGGAGATTCAGTCTCTGCGAGAGCTCTGTGGCGAGTTTCTGTATAGTCGGAACCTGTGGTGATTGGGTGTTAGAGAATAAAAAAAGCTCTGTGGTTGTTTCATTCGGGATCTTACTTTGTTCCTTGCTGAGTAGGGAGGCATTCTGCGTCAATCAGGATTGCCCAGTCTGATGATCGATTGATTGCTGAGCTTTCCAATGTGTTGCAGTAGCAGTAGGTGTAGTGTAGGAAGCTCAGTTTTGATCAGCAATGGACATGGCGAGCTTCTGGAAACATTCCCAGCGAAATCTGGTAGAAATCTGGTAGTCGATGGACAGACAACAGGGCAGGGGCAGGAGCAGGATGCTGTACATAGAGCTTGGATCGATGACGTAGGCGGGGCTGAAGCTATCCCTGCAACACCACCAAGCAAGGAATCAACGAGACAATACTCGCCGAGTACGAGTACTTCCTGCGTATCTTCATTACCTCAGTTAGAAAAGTTTCAGATCTATGAATCTTGCCATTCGCACATTGTACTGAATTCATGAGAGGAAGAACGGGCATTCGCGCATTCAGGCACAACAACACAACTATCGAGCGGTGCACCAGCTAATCGACGATTCCACAATGGCAACAACAGCAGTGAACGGCGAAGCGCCGAAAACAAATGATCCAGTTGGTCAATCTCCAGGTATGAAAACTATTCCGTACCTCAGCACAGGAGAAGAGACGAACAGAGACGAAACGAGACGAAACCAGTCAGCTAACTTCCAAATAAAGATGGCCCTGCTACTACGCCTGTGAAAGACTCTCCCTCGAATACTCTGCCAGCCAGCCCTCCTGCCAAAAGTCAGCAGAGTAGTGCAATGAGTGCGGAACCAACGCATTTCGGGCAAGCATATTCCGAAAGAAACCCCGCTCCGAACAATCAGGGTCTCCGCGAGCATGGCCAGGCACGTCAGGAAGCCTCTCGACGATACTTTGACGAAAAACACAGCAAGCCTACTGAGCCATCGAGACCCGAAGAGAAAGAGGACACTACAGGCCACGAAGAACCGACTAAATCGGACGACGATGAAGCAAAAGCTGGTGCTACGGGTGATGTTCCTATTGGGGCCGAGAAGAGCAATGTCTTGTTCCAACCAACACCTCAAGTCGACTTTGATCAGGTCTTCAAGACGCTCCATGAAGATGCGCTGCAGGTGTCGTACGTAGTAGCTGGCTCAATCCTGGTTTTCGACTGGCTCTTCATCGGCGGTGGGTTTAAAGGATTGTTGAAATCACTACTACCAGCAATCGGTGTAGCAACTGCTGTCTTTTATATCCTGAGCGGTGTAGGACAAGAGGCGGCTGATAGGAAGGTGGAACAAGCTGAACCTAAGATGGAAAAGCTACGATACGTTCCGGAATCAGTGGTAGGTTTATTCTTACAAATTTGGTGGTTCGATTGGGGGGTCCGAGCACGGCTCCTAGGCTCCTTCGGACATTTGGCTTTTTACTAGCTAATTCGTTGTGACAGGAATGGATGAACACACTGGTAGATACGTTGTGGCATACCCTGCAGGTAATCAATCTCTTTGTTTCTCCTAGATTCTGCAATGTTGGGCTAGAGTAAAGAGCGTTCATTTTCTCGGCTCTCGTTCTTGAAAACAGGTACTAATTCATTGTAGAAAGACTTCTTTGACAACATAGCCTCTCAAGTCAATGATACTATCAAGCCTTACATCCCAGAAGGAGTCCCTGCAACAGTCAAAATCACTGAACTCGGTCACGGCCATCAGTCAGCTAGGATTCTATCTATGCGATCTCTTCCAGACTCTGAATTTGGGGAGTTGGTACCTACGCATGGCCTTAACAAATCCGGCTCCAGCAAAGAGGCCGAAGAACGCGAAAAGGCAGTTGAGAGAGAAGAGGGTGGGGTTTTTTATAACCTAGAGATTGCGGTCGCCTATCACGAAGCCCCTTTTCGATCTCGAAAGGAGCAAATGCATGTCGACGTACTTGCTGCTATTGGACCAGTGCCACTACCTATCTTTGTTCAGGTCAAGGAATTCGTGGCTACTATCCGAATTCGGCTCCAAATGCACCCAGATTTGCCCTTTTTGAAAAACCTTACTTTCGCCCTTACCGAAAGCCCAAAGATAAACACCTCTGTATCACTTGGCGCACCATGGGCCCTCGATCTTCTCAACCTGCCGATAATAGACAGTGTCTTGGCTTCTCAGATTGATCAAGCTGCTGCTGACTTTGTGCAGCCCAAATCTATGAGTTTGGATATGACGGCTTACGTGGGCGGCTCTGATCAGATGGAAGAAACAGAAGCTATTGGCGTACTTTTTGTTAAAATCCACCGAGCACGAAACTTGGCTCGTCAAGATACAAGAGGACCTGGTGCCGATCCATACTTGACAATCGCTTTCAGCAAGTACGAGAAGCCGATGTATGCAACTCGTATAATCAAGGGCGATCGGAATCCAGTGTGGGAGGAAACAGCTATCATCATGATTCGAGCAGAGCATGTAAAGCGTCAGGTAGGCTAATTCTCTTTCTTTTTCAGGAGCCTAGGAGATATGAGCTGTCCCACATACAAGCTCCAGACAGCTTACAGTCTCCGCCGGCTGGCCCCAGGATTCAACTTTTTACAATGCTAATTCTTTGGAAAGGAAAATGTACTTTTGCGGTTATGGGATTCAGATACAACTGGCTCTGATGACGTTTCTGGTGTATGCGAATTTCCCTTGACAGAGCTTATTTTAAACGCCAATAAAATGCAAAAGCGAGAGGATAAATTGCAGGGCGACGTTGCTGGTACCGACGCTGAAGGCGTGCTTGAATGGGAAATCGGATACTTTCCAAGAGCTGAGTTTGAGAAGGCCTTACGAACAGATGCCATGGATCCTCGGGACCACCATGGAGATACAGTAGAGGTAGCGGACGAGGACAAGACACAGAACGCCCAAAACACCGTACCAGATCCGAATTTACCTTCTGGAATTTTGGGATTGACTATCCATCAGTGTATCAATGTTCAAGTTGATAATCCAGGCAAGAAGTCAATGGGAAATGTCAAAACTAGACGCCAAGATTCCGACGGAGAACTGAGCGATTCGGAAGAAACTATCAATGTTGACTACATCCCATCGCTTTATGTGTCGGCCGATATCAACGACTTGTTGATATACAGAACTAGAGTGAAGAGTATCACCACGGTAAGTTGCCTCATGCTTTTTATGTCGTAGCTAATGTGAAAGGCACCAACGTTTAATTCCAATACGGAGACATACATACGAGACTGGCGACTCGCTTCCCTGACACTCTCAGTCTGGGATACGAGAAAGAATACGGACGATTGCCTTGTTGGAGTAGCGTCTCTCAAGTTATCTGAAATTTTCAACAAATCCTCTTCAGTAGTCAAATTTTACGATCTGAAAGGTGGAGCTGGTACCGGCCGAATCCGTGTGAGCATGATTTTCAGGTCCATGAGAATGAAGCTTGAGGAATCGCTGCTTGGATTTACTGTTGGCTCATTCGTATTCTCATCACCCATCTTATGTACCGGAGACATCTATACCCACAAACTCAGGCTGCGATCGTCTGCCACGACGCGCATTATCAAGAATGGTACCAAGTCGGATGGCGGGTATACGTGGAAGCTTGAGGATTCGCAAAACATACTTCCAGTACACTTCCGATACATGGGCGCTATCGTGTTTGAGTTTATTGGTATTGGTTTGACAGAGAAGTTGAAAGGCCCCCTCGGCAAGAATAAGCACTATGCTGTGCTCTGGCTTTTCAAACTCATCGATAACAAGGAGGAGCATTTCTCACTTCCGATCTACCATACTAATAACCCAGACCGGCTGATCCAGAACGTGGTGGATGAATCTGACGATACTATGGAGTTGAAAGAAGTGGGCAGTGTGAAGTTCAGCGGGAAGTTCAAGGCGGGGCTTGACGAGGCACACGGCGAGTTTCAGAAGGACCATGATCACTGGAGCACATACCAATCTTGGTTAGCTGCCCGAAAGTCTGGTGAGTAAGTGTGGTGTAGCATTGGCTTTTTTTCGGGGTCTATCTAATATCTTACAGGACAGCGTCAGGCTCAAACCAACCGAACGACTAACGAGTTGAATGATCAGTTAGCAAAGGGCATTACGAAAAGTCAATCCATTCATGTATAATATAGGCGGGCGTTTCATAGCAAGTTGCATCATTGATATACCTACTACTATTAAATGGCATCACTTCACTTCACTTCGTTGCCACATCTACGTCCCTATAGCTACTACCGTACCCAGCCTGGGCCTGGCTTAATCAACGCTTGCAAGTTGGTTCAAGGATACCGCTATGGTTCGTTAGGTGACTTTTAATATCCCACGCCGCCTGGGACATTATAAATCGGTGCCGCTTTTTCCTATCCTACCTAGGTATCCGTCGCGAGAGTAGCGGCTTTTATAGAGAAAGCCGTAAAATACTGTAGGAGAAAAGTCACATTCCGAAAAGGTACTCGCAGATGAAAGATCATCCCGTGCAACACAAAGCTAAAAGGTCCTTATAACCTCAATATCGATTTAGTTTATATAGTAGATATTTAGGATCTCGATATCCCCTTACCAAGTCCAAGACCTGCTCGCATCACGTAGTCACTACCCCAACGCACAAAAAACTTATATAAGACGTGAGAAGTATTTCCAAAGCCTACATATTATATAACACCAACTCTAAGCTATCCTGTGCCTAGAGTAAGTCAAGTTCAACGCCCCAAATCAGCCATGTAAATACCTGTAAAACCCCAATGAGCTGCATTTTCCAAACCCCCAATCTCCCATCAGTACGTAGTAGTTATATCCATATGCACCACCGTCGCCCCCCAAGCAGGTAGCTCCGAATCAGTCTGCGGCGGTACAACAGGAGCACTAATCACCATCAGAGACAAGCTCGGCACATCCCCATTTCCAACTTCTGTATCGTCCAATAATGTGACCCTGTACTTCAGATTGGCAGCCAGGTAGGGCGGGACGACGTCAGGGTCCAAACTCTGGAGCTTGTTCGCCAGAACCAATTTCGACAAAACACCCGTGAGAGGGATGGTGCCGCTGACTGGTTTATTGGGGGCGTTTGCCGTATTGAACTTATCGAGGACCGCCCATGTCCCAACTAGATTTGCTTCGAAAGACCAACCTTTGGGGTCCGAGCCGAAATCTCCGAGGAAGATGTGGACGAAGAAGGAACCGTTAAGGGCATGCTTGTCGGCTTTCAGGTTCACGAGCCATTCTCGGTGGTTGACAACAGCATCTCGTCTCTGGGGGGTATTATTTCCATCTGTTCCATTGGTGGTTTTATCACCATAAAGAGCATTGATTGCTTTTAGAACTTGATCTGTGACATTGACATCTGATCCTCCATTCGTCTCAGGATACGCGTAACCAAACGTGTGGGTATCTCGAGCCGTATCGGAATTCCAATAGTTGCCAGAAGTGTCGTGGAATGGGGTGAGCATACTCTGGCTGTCAAGCGTATCTCCCGTCGCGAAGTTGTAGGTGTCCGCAGTAGCTGCGGTCGGAACAACATAGCTATCCGGATTGATAACTTGCCACATTGCAAACAATCTGTCAATGTTGGCATGATGGAGCATGAACAGGGGGTCAAAGGCCGAGTAATCTGTTACACTCATGTGCCCGCCACTTCCAACCAAGGCGTGGATCTGGTCGTGAATTCCTTCAATCGAGTCATAATCACCATCCGTGTTGTCAGGATACCATCCGGTGTTGCTGAACGTAGAGTAATTGTGATACGCGCCGAACAAGTTGTAAAGTCTGCTGCGGAAAGTGGCAGCATTGTTATCGAGCTGTCTTGCCACCAAATCATTCTGGGAAAAGGCAGAGGCGGTATTATTGTTCGGATATCTCAGGACATAGGTTTCTTCATCAAACTGCGTACGTTAGAGGTGAGAATAGACATATTCCGATATGCTTACTGGGGTATATATGAATGCCTTTGGATCCACAGGTTTAAACTGATATGTAAAGAGAGGGTTCGCAATCATCTGGGTTCCAGCTGGACCATCCACTGACATGCTGGGGGAATCCTGAACAATATCTGGCAACACACCACCATCGCTAGGAACTGCTGCCCAGTCCCAAAAAGGAATTCGAAAGTTCTTTGCGGCGGCTACGTACTGATCTTGGACCGATCCAGCAGGCCACATCAAGGCAATCTCCTGTACGAGATTGTACATGACTTGCTATGGGCAAGTTAGCACATACATAGCGTCCGTGGGCCGCAACGTACCTCAAACAATGCTAGATACGGTCGGTGCCATGTAGGAAACAATATGGAGACATGGTGGCAATATCCACTGTTCTCGAGCCCTGGACCAGGCTGAACATTGTCCCATGGGGCATATGGCTCGCCATGGATCCCACCGATTTGATACCACGAAAGCATATCCGTCTGGTTGGTGTATTGCAAGAGATCTAGCGCAAGTACGTATAGCGTCCAAAGTGTTTGGTTTTTCTGCAGCTCCCGGATCTCTTGCCGTAATACCACAGTTCCATTGCTTGCCGGCCCAGTGACTGGATAGAAGTTCTGAGTGCTTTGCCGCGGGACAATGGGATTTCTGGCGAGGTTCCTGACACTATCATAGTTGTAGGATCCGTGGTCGTCTGCGTATGTAGATTGTATACAAGATGCTCCCAGTATCGCAAGTAGGCCGGCAGATGATCTTTTCAAGAAATGCATATCGACAACATTAGATGGTCAAAGTGGAAAGTGTCGAGTAGTGATTGCAGGACGAGAGAGTTGTAGGAAAGCGGAAATTAGGGTTGTTGTACCGGATTCGAAGGTTGTTCAGACCAGAAAACGAATGTGTGCCTGTGTCGTACCTTCTATTGCTGAAGAGCTATCTGGGAAAACTGTTCCCGTGCAAGAGAAAATACGAAAACGAATGGACGATTTGCAGTTGGTTATGATTGCCAGTGCAGCTCAAGAGAAGTAAATAGAAATGATGCGTTTGCAAGGTGTTGCAGAGGAAAAGGTTACCTAGTTAAACCAATATTTGGATGGGCAAGTGGAGGAAGGCTTGACTGCAATCAGCCTTCCTTCACTGTATCACAAACTCAGCCGAGCATCCGGATGCTTAATATTACCCCTCAGTACCTCACCCTTCTTGTCGAAAATAGAGGGATCATGCATGAAGGGGATCAGAGGAGGAGACGATCGGTAGAAACTACCTTAAAGATGAGATGGATCGACGCAGGGATCGTCGCAGCCAATTGCAACATCAAATGCCAATACTCACATAAGTAAATACGACAAGAATGGGCCGACTCCAGCCACGTTCAAAGTTCTTGGCGTCACCAGGCGTCAATAAGCAAACTGAAGGGAACCTGAACACATAACCAGATGGCCAGATGGTCAAATTGGGAGTGTCCCGCACGGAATTCGTACTCCATACTGCAGTTAAACTTCACGCCGCAAATCAAGATATGATGCGATGCGTACGGAGTAACGTAGGTTTGTGGCCAAACAATAATGCTAGTTATAGTAGTAATCTTGAAGGTCATTTCATGCTACCGGTAAGATGGCAAGAAATATAGTAGAGCATCTGCGGGAACCCGGCCCGGTGGCAGACGCTGAAAATCTTGTCAGATGCCCAATCAAAGCCCATACCTCGCAGTAGCCGATTCGGTTTGAATCCCACCAGTCCCATCTCACCAAACCTTTATGCAGGTCCGAGATATCGGTTTGAATCCTTTGTATGAAGTAAGAAGCGCTCGTGATATTATACGAGTGACATTCCTCTTCATCTTCAAAGCTCGCAAAACTTAAAATATCCGCATATTCGAGATTCCTTCCAACGCCAACTTTTCGGCTGCCTCTATATACGCCTCAAATGCTGACTCCAAAAACGCCGACAATTTCCATACATAATCAAGGCCCAACATTATACTTTAGTTTAATCCCCATTGCTGCCAATTCGACATCCAGGTACTTCAATACTCCCGGCACAGCTACGATGGTAGTGTCCTCGCCTCCTATCCACCTCTGTCCTTCTCCATCCTCCCAGATCTCGCCTTTTCCTGACCATGCTTCGGCCTTCTGAGCACATTTTCGGCACCGCACCACACCGGTTCCCTTCTTGGCCGAGACAAAGGCAGAAACTGTTGGTTGAGTTGACAAGAACGTACCACACTGCTTGCAAATCCACGAACGAGTGTAGTCTGAACAGTTGAGTAATCGATCCTGCAAAAGGAATGCAGTGCCGTGAGCAAGTAGCGAATCGCGCTCCATCTCTCCAACACGAATACCACCTCCCTTCTTCCTTCCTTTGATCGGTTGGCCAGTAAGTTGAGTCACAGGACCGGTGGTTCGGACTTGGTATTTGTCATTCACCATGTGTCGAAGGCGTTGATAGTAAACCACTCCAATATAGATATCTGCATGAAGTTCTTGTCCTGTGATACCAGAATACATTGGTTCATTGCCGTGGTAATTGTAACCAGCCTTCATAAGTTGATGACCGAAATAATCTCCGGCTGTGTTCTCCTCGTCGAATCGAAACGGGGTACTGTCTTGTGCTAGGCCGTGCAAGGCGCCAGCTTTCCCAGCCAGTGACTCGATAAACATACCGATAGTCATACGAGATGGGAAAGCATGAGGATTGATGATGACATCCGGCTGAATGCCTGACTCAGAAAATGGCATGTCAATGTTTGGCCATTTCTGGGAGCAAACACCCTTCTGTCCGTGTCGAGAGGAGAATTTGTCACCAATGGTTGGAGAACGAGGTACTCGAAATTTGACCGATATGGCTTGAGCAGGTTCTACACCATTTTCATTCCCAATCATTCTGACCTCCTCGATGAATCCTTCTTCCCCGTCCTTGTACTTCTCCACGTGGGTTTGCCCATCACGATTCACGAGCTCACCATTCACATCCATGGAAACTGTGTGCCAAGCGCAGATCACGTCGCCTTCGTGCAGCCTACGTCCGATGAATGGAAGCCCATCTGAATCAAGTGCATCTTTCCATTCAGCTTTGATCTCTCCACCAGGTGCAAATCCAAAAAGTTTCTTGATATTCTTCGTGGAGCGGGACTTCATAGCCCCCTCTTCAAGCTCAATCTTTTTGACTTTGTAGATAGTACCATGGCCAAAGCCACGTTCATGGGCTGACTTGTTGATTATCATAGCGTCGTCCATGTCATAGCCCGTGTAAGAGATGACAGCTACGACAGCATTCATACCGTTGGGAAAGTTGTCGAACCCGTAATCATTGTGCAGAGGTGCTCGAACAATCGGTGTTTGGCCAGTCTGGAGTCTATAAGTCTTGTTGTCGGTTCTGTAACGGATGGCAGTGCCTGGTGTTCCCATGGATTGTTTGCCCATCTGACACTGGTACATGTTTCGCGGAGACTGGTTGAAATCGGAGAACGGTGTCATGTTGGCGAGAATTGAGAGGATGTTTGTTGGATCAAATTCAACATGGGTGGATTCTCCCGAAATGATCTCCGGCTCAGTTACTGCGATTGACATGAAAGGCTGTTCTTGGGGTCCGACGAAATCCTCCTTGTCAAGTGGCAAATACTTCACAGGCCGGACCATTCGAGCTGGAGCAGAGGACATGTATATGCCAGGATATTGCCCACCATTGGATGCGGGTACGTAACCGATTTCAAGCTCTTTTGGCACACCGTGACTGCCTTCAACCTTCCAGTAACGGAGGACATCTGCAATTGCACGTGCTTGCTTTGGGGTACACCACCCGAGAATTCTTCCATCTAGTTGGACCACAACGCTCTCCTTTGTGGAAGAGGATCCAGAGCTGACCACTCCAAGGTCAACTACCAATTGGGGTATTGTCGAAACATCAAGTGAGTGTATGATGATTTGACATTTGTGTGAAAGATGGTTTAACAAACCGCAAGGACTTCCATCAGGGGTGTGAACAGGACACATGAAGCCCCAACTTTCCGGTAGGAGTTTACGGACATTGGTAGTTCTCAATTGAGCAAAGAAACTACCTCTGTGAACCATACGGAAATGGCTGATGAACCGCAAGAAGTTGATCTTCTCTGCCACAACTGTAAATCCCGAAACCTGCTGCAAATCCAAGCCCGTGGGACTGACGAGATTGCCGGTTGACATGAAATATTCCAATGCACCGCCAATATTCTCGTTGGTCCTGCCGAAAAGCTTGGTAGGGAAGTCCCTAGTAAAGTCTGGTGACACAAAGGTGTTTTCTGGCTTCTTCCGAGTCCAATCACGTATGGACATTCGGAGCTGGGTTGTAAGCCAGTCATCAAGCCTTTCTTTGATGATCATCCCATAGAGAAAACCACCCAAGAGTATCTCCTGATTTTGGACAGCATCGGGGTTATCAACTGCACAGTCTCCTGCGACTAATGCATACAGCTTCCTCGTCATAAACAACATCATCTTGAACTTGTCCATATCCTGTGCCTCTGTAACATTGACATTGCCAAGATGGACAAGGACGACCCTTCGTAGAAACTCGGTTCCACAATCATAATTCGACATGGTATCGGGGACGTTGAGCACGATTCGGAACTTCTCTCCCAAATACGCCCTCGTCTTGCTCTTCGTGTATAGCCCATATGCCTTGTAGGTCCGCAGCAACAGTTCTACTCGGTCGGTCAAGAAGGTGTTTTGAGAGCCCTCGGATCCAGCAACTCCAACCAAGCCCTCAAAGATATCTCGGTCGTTTGTCTCCACCAAAGCTTTCATGATCATCATCACAGGCACGAGGTATTCGTTCTTCCGCCACGAGAATCGGAACGTCACATTCCCGTCGTTCAGGTAATGCAAGACATTCGTCTGGGAAGTTTGATCAGGGCGCACAGATCGTATAATCGAGGCGTATTTTGTATAGGCTGGTCCCCTGCCGGCAAAAGAAGGTCGTTCAATGGCCATGGGGTAATTTCTTCGATTCACAATGAGGAGACGAATGAGCTTTTCGATGCCATTAACCACAAAGTATCCCCCAAGTTCTTCGGCCTCTTCCTTTCGTTGAACTAGTTGTGCGGGTGGATTATGTTGGAGGTGGCATCGGTTTGACTTGGGAATAGATCAGCAACGGCCTGCTTGGGCTTTTCGACGCACTTACCATTAGCATTAGAGGGATCTGGCCCAGGTCTCTGACGAATTCTTTTGGATCTCCATTGTTGACTCTGGATTCCAGTCGTGCACTTATCTTCCCCCGATAGGTGACATGGCGTTCTCTACACTCTGCAGGCAAGATCTCTCGATTCTTGGTGGAAAACTTATTCGAGGCGGGCAAGACTGATTTCTCCACAAACACTTCCTTGATCTTGATTGTCAACTTATTCTTCCCCGCTGGTCCTGCTCTTTCGTCTCCATCGAGATATGTCCTGGTGCCAATGTCCAACAAGCCTTGTGCTATCAAGCCATCCTTCTCGAGAAGGGCATTGAAGGACTCGATGTGAGGGGCAATGGCGGCCGTGAGGGCTGGGTATGCGGTGTGATCTTTGGGGGGATTTCGAAACAAGTTCTCTCGGCGGAGGGTATCGAACTCATGGGACCATGTGGTGTCAGTACCCATGGAGGCCTTGGACTTGGACTTGGATTTGGGTTTGGGAGGAGGCATGGTGAGCTATTGCCGGTGAGTGGTTGGTTAGCCCTGTTTGCTTGGCAGCCACACGGATATGCAGATATAAATTCCAGGTGTCAGAAGAACTTACAATTTGCGATTCTCAATGCCGGTGATGCCGGTGTCTGGTATGCAACGACTTCCTCGTACTTCGGTGCTCCAATGCAATCCAATCCTGAGGGTGGTGGTGGTGTACTAACAGCTGCCGAGAATAAAAAATTGGAAAAAATTGAGGCTATCGGCTTAGTCAGTGGTTATCCGTTATCCTTACCTTATCCGCCAGATCCTTATCGGGCTGATTCTCGGGTTGGTTGGGCCTCAATCATAGGCGGCAGCCACTAATTCTCCCCTGAAATCCGCCCCTAACTGGCTCCAAACAGCTCCACCATCTCGCCTTACCAGCCTGAAATGAAGCCTGAATGCAAGCCCAAAATCGATAGGTCTAGGCTGGCTGCACTGTGTGCAGAAATGACTTCAAACTCCACTCACTAACCCAAGCCCTACTTTCTACTTTGCCCAGCCAGAGAGAGCAAGGCAAGATCTTGTTGGTTAGAAAAAGTAGAGTAAAGTAGACTATTACATCACCGAATGAGAGCTTTACTACTGATACTTACTCGTACGGTATTATATCTCCCCTTCTACTCCCCCTCCCGCCCGGGTTCCCCAGCTTCGACCCCAAAACTAGAGCTCGAGCTAGAGTTTGGTACTTACTGACTTGGTATACGATTAAGTTGGTCAGTAGACTCAGTACATCGTCTGCCTAGGCTAGGGTAGGGAGCTGTATTGTCATTGATATTGCTCGTCATCTGCTGTTGTGCTCCCTCACTTTTCTTGCCTGTTAGCAAATACTGATACTTCATACTACTCTTCGTCTCTAATCTCAATTTAATCCCATCTTTGCTTGTCTTCCCATTGCATGTATCTTATCTCATTCATCCCATTCTACCTTATTCATAAAATCCTGCCTTGCTAGTGTGGTGTTGGTTGCGGCAGAAAGGAAGCTTGCACTTGCTTTCACTCATGTCACAAGGGACCAAGCGCTCTACCCGAAATTCATCGCTACGCTACACCGTCACTTGCATTGCGAAAAAGTTACCGCACCGTTTAGTCTCCACACTCTACATTTGCGGAGAGCACCGAGCTACCAGTTCTACTCTATTTCGACCTTTGAATTCTATCTGCATCGGGCGAGCTCTTGCAACCGCATCCGCATCGACAGCTTCAGCTTTGCAGCTCCATAGCTTCAAACCCAACAGCTGCCCCGCAATCCGATCCTCATCCTCACCCTACCTTACCTAGCCTTGCGCAACAACAATCACGCAACTCCTCTGCCGGCGAACGAGCAAACACATCGTACCATACATATACCATACCAAAAGCTTCTCGTGCGAATGATATGATCATGGCTGGACTATTCAAACGCGTGTATGATTGGCTGCTGCGCTTGTTCTGGTGAGTGCTGCTGGGTCAAGGTAGCTGGCAGAATCTGCGACGATTTGCTGCAAACAAAAAACAAATATCCTCTCCAGATCTGCTCTTGCTGCCATGTACTATACACGATGCTGACCAGAGTCTGATGATGCTAGGGCGACGGAGATGGATATTACGATGATCGGCCTCCAAAACGCTGGCAAGACTTCGCTGTTGAGAGTACTGGCGGTAAGAAAACCATCCACACCACCCGCATACCAAGACTGACTCTTCTGTGATGCGCAGGGCGGAGAGTTCACCCTCGAGTATGTTCCCCCTTGCCGTCGTGCAACCCCCCCTTCGAATCGCAATCGCAATCAGGTTGGAGTGGGGTTTTGCGAATCCCTTGACCCCACCTCGCACCTCTCCGAAGAGTTCCCGCTGACCTTGATTTCTTGCCTCACAGCTCCATCCCAACTGTTGGATTTAATATGAAGCGTGTACAAAAGGGCCATGTGACGCTTAAATGCTGGGATCTCGGAGGACAACCACGCTTTCGGTCAATGTGGGAGCGATACTGCCGAGGTGTGAACGCCATCGTCTTTATCGTCGATTCGGCTGATACCGATGCATTGCCCGTCGCAAAGGATGAACTGCATCTGCTCCTCGAGAAGCCCGTTTTGGACGGTATCCCCTTGCTCGTTCTTGGCAACAAATCGGATCTGGAAGAAAAACTATCGGTCGACGAGTTGATCGATGCCTTGGATCTCAAGAGCATCTCTCATCGTGAAGTAAGCTGTTATGGCATAAGTGCGAAAGAGGAAACAAACCTGGATGCGGTCTTGCAATGGCTCGTTGCTCGTGCCAGCAAGTAGACCTCTCGACTCCGAGTAATCTGCACATACAATCACTGGAAAGCTCCAGCATTCATAATGATGAACGATAACGACCTGATGGAAAGATAAAAACCTCATTCTTTGGCCTGCAAAGACCACTTACATCTCATGAGCTCACCGCACCCTTTTTTTCGTTTTTCGGCCGACCCAGGTACATGGCATGGCGTCTGGATTTCCTAGGGTAAAAGGATGTTGTCCTTGCCTGCCTTTCTCGGGTTCCTCTTCTACTCCCCCTGCCCCTGGAACGATAAGATGACCTTTGACGACCTTGCGTTTTGTCTGGCATAGGCAGTTCGGCTTTGTACGACTGCTAGATTTCATATGTTCTTGATTTACTCTGGCATTGAAGCGTAACGAGGAATGGTGGTTTGGAGTGGATATTTGAGCTTTGAAAGACTTCCCGGGGTCGTGTTGGGTCTTGGGATCTGTAATTAGGCGTACTCATATTAGTCGACGCCTGGCTGTCGTAATGAAAAAGATTCGCCTGACAAAAATGCTCGCCCAGCTGTGCGGGCGCCCTGGCTTGGTGTAGGCCGGATTCTTTGAGGGCATTGGAAGGAGGTATGATGTATGGTGGGAGACTCGGAGAGGGGTGTTGTGATGTATCCTAACACTCGATTGCCCTCAAAGATGTAGCGACCTTGGCGTATTCCCATTGACTTGTAGAGAAGGAAAGATTGGAAAAAGATTGGAATTGACAGCAGCAACTACGATTTTACTACTAAGGCTACGGTACGGTACGGTTCGCGCACAAACCACGTTTGATGCGCTGGCAATTCTCAACAGCGCAGCATGAGCATGGTCAACCCTTGCTGCAGCGAGAAGGCCCTGTGATTGGGTGTCCTTAGACGACCAGCTGGAGAGGACGACGAACAAGACGCAGGGTGAGATGGCATGTTATGTCATGATATGGCTGGCATGGCATGCTCATGGCAGCGCGGGTCAGTGGATGACGATACCGTAAAGCTGGATGGAGATGGAGGGTTGTGTTGGTTATGGGGCCCCTCTGTCCCCTTACGAGTTAGTTGTAAAGCTCCAGAAAGGATGCGGAGACCGGCATTACGGAGGTATTGATGGCAGACTGTGGTGTGGAATCAGGTCCGTGGAATCATGACCCCGCCCCGCCCCGCCCCCGCCCGTGTAAACTAACAGTCAACGCCACTATACATATGGTTTCTCTTACATAGGTACCTAGGTACTTATCAATATGATCTATACCGAGGTATACTGTACTGTACCGTACTCGTACCTACCTAGGTAGTTTCGAATGATGGTGACTCTTGGCGTGGCTCGTCCGCGGCAGTAGGAATAGGAGGCTGCGCTGCTATTCGCATCTTTATCACTAGTGCCCAAGGGGATAACATGTTAAGGTTGCGGATGCAGGTATTATAGTATTAAAGTAAATGTCCCAGACGAAGTGAAAGATTGTTTTAAAAGAGAGCAGAAGATGTGATAAATCATTCCATAAGTTTATACCGAAGCATCCAGAAGCCAAGAAGCCAATTCCCTACAAAGTTATAGGTACCGGTACAGTACACTACACTATTGCCACTTCTCGGTTCAAAACAGGCTGACTGACAGCTGATCCCAGCGCCCAGCCTGCACAGCCACCACGATTTATCAAGAGTACCTAGATAAAGCTCAGCAAGCTTCCGCTCTCCGTCGTACACCTTTCGTGAATAATAATACTTTAATACTACTATCCGCTCTTTTTCGAATTCACCTCGAATTCAATTGCCCAGCGGTTATTCTCGTCATTCTGCTACTCACAGTGGCGAATTTAAGAGCTTCGTGGACAAAGACATCACCACATCCCTTGTCACCTCGAATAAACCTTCATCACCCCACACCCACACCATCCACATCCACATCCACGACGAAGCTGAACTCGCAATGGCACCAACTACAGAACACTCGCTGATTAGCAGATACTAGTAAGCTCCTCTGCGTCCTCGACACTCCCTCTTCATGCTCTATCCGTCAAATGCAGACTCATTATGCTAACGCCCCGAAGCTCCAGCTGCAACGATTATGATGACGATGGAAACTGCTACTCGTATTCCTCATGGAATAGTTGGGGACGCTGGGTCGCGCTGGTTGTTATTGTGGTAGCATTCATCTTGATTGCCCTTACCTTCTCGTACGTTCCCCTCCTGTTTCCTTGCCCAACACATCCCTAACATGTTTCCAGATGCTTCAACAACCGTCGTCGCCGTCGTATGGGTGCTGCTCCAATGTACGGAACTGGCTGGATGCCCGCGCAACCGAAATACAATCACCAGCAAAATGCCTACTATGGAGGACCTGCGCCGCCATATTCCGCGCACCCGGTAGGAAACCAAGCTACGGGCACGACTTTCAATTCAAATGATGGGTACTATGGACATCATGGCGAGCAGGGCAATGGGGGAATCGAGTTGCAACAGCCGCAGAACGTGTATACGCAGCCACAGAGGGAGGTTTATGAAGCGCCAATGGGACCACCACCGGGAAAAAGCGATGGGATTATTCGGTAGGGGAAATGAGGCAAAGCTGTGCAATGCGGTATGGGGTGATGCAATGCAGGAATTACGATACCTAATGTCTGGATTAAGGGAGTTTGATACAGGCGTCGCAAAGGACGTCGAAAGGAAATGGCAAACAGGAACCTGGTTATGAAAGCGGAATTTGTCCAGAGGCTGAATGAGAGTTCTTTCTAAAGGCACTTTCATTGATTCGTAGAAACAATGACAATACAATTACGTCAAATACATATAGCCTCGTATATCGAAGCTGTCAGCTTACTTCAACTCTGCCTCATTCCATTCCTACGAGTATTCACAGCCCTGGAGGCTGACTCGACGTAACCGACAACTCGTATTTCTACAAGCTCAAGGTATCACCTACAACCTCCGTTTCCATCTCCAATACCTCTTGGATTTTGGATTCCCTCAAGCCCTCCAGAAGCAGACGCGTGGCCCCGCCACAAGCCCCTCCCCTCACTTTTCTCGGGAGCGCTACGCCGCAGATAGTAACAATTCCATCATAGCCACGTGATCTCTAGTGCTTAAATCTGAAGAGCGCTAAGAACAACTAATGTCAGGGGCAGGGGTCTATGCGCATCGAAATCACATCCCTCACTTTCTTGGTCAACCCACCTGATTGTGACTTTCTCTTCTGTTTCCTCGTTTTGTTCTTCATCCTGCACTGCAGAGGGAAATCCAACTACCGTCACTCCTTTCCATTGTATTGTATTGTAGTGCATCGCATTGCATTGTCCGAAGACGTGCGTAGTAAGGTATCACAGCAGAGCTATTTCGAGTCTGCCCTGCAATTCGACATTGCACAGCACAGCCCGGTTAAACACCAGTTTCAGCTACGTACAAATGCGACAAACACCAACTGGCCTATTATTCTTACTTGTGATTTGATCTGATCTGATCAATCCGACCTTCAGAGTCGCGCCAATTATTGGGACGACCTTTTCATATTTGCGACGGGTTAGCCACACGAATAGTACAAGTGCGAGCGAGGGATTACGATCGGCACAAGAGGATTTGGATTTTGCTTTGACCGCTGACCGCTGGAAGAAGGATATGGATCGAGAGTGATTCAACAATATCCTCAATTCACAATACGGCTGTGATTGTGAAACGGACATCTGCCTCGAGTACAATACTTCTTTCTTTCTGCGAATACCTTCCTTTGCGCCCCAACCACCAAGATGCCGCACATTACACAAGCAATGCAGAGAAGTGTGGGGGACCAGGTGGGGAATATTGTGTTTAGTTCTCTGCTGGGAAAGAGATCAATCACCGACAGCGTCGGGAATGTCAAGAACTCATTTTCCAGTTGGGATAACTGTATGGCAGCTACCTATTGCAAGTATGTAACATCCCCTCCCCTCAATCGAACCCCCGCTAATTTATCCTGCAGATGGCCCGTAATAGCTGTAATCATCGTCGTCTCCCTAATGCTCCTCTCCATCATAACATGCATAGTTAGGTGTGCGTGTTGTGGCATGTCCTGTTGCTGCACCTGTTTCTCATTTCTGAAATGCTGCGATTGCTGTGGTGGGGCTTGTGATGGGAAGAAGAACAAACCGCATAAACACCTCGACGACCCATTTGCTCCTCCACCCGCACCTCCTCACCAAGGATACCAACCTCCCGCGCCGATGATGGGAGGGGCTCTTCCCGCACGCCCGGAAGCTCCTCAATACGCGCAGTTTGAAGTTGGGAAGAACGGGTTGTTTGTAGAACCCAAGGCTGCGTTAAGTGAAGATGCGTTGCCTCCTATGCCGAGTTGGGATTCTGCTTCGAAGAAACATATCGTAGACGATGAGAAGAATGGTGTCGAGTTGGGACATTTGGATCCTACTACTGGGCAAAGTGTGCCTCTTGTGACGGCCGCTGCTGGACAGGCCAACAACAATCCTCCGGGTCCTCCAAGTCCATTTGCTTCCCAACCAGGGCAAGCTATTGGCGGAAATGGTTATGCTGGCATTCCCAATACTTACTCTCCGCAAATTGAACAAAACGGTTTCAATTATGGGGGATATAGAGGATCTCCTTCGCCGGGGCCGCAAAACGCACATAATGGTTTCAATGGTGTTGGAGGGTATAGAGGAACTCCTTCTCCGGGACCAGGAAGAGGTGGGCGCGGAGCGGGATATGGACCACCTCGAGATATGAACGGCCAAGGCCGTGGTTATGGAACAGGCTCACCCCGACCTGGGTATGAAAATGATCAATATGCTGGTGCGGCAGTCGGTGGAAATGAATATGGTCGACCACCACCTCAACGGCAATTTTCCAATGGCCCTAATACACGCCCATTCCCTCCACAACCTTCCAGACAGTACTCTTCCGACTCTTCGCGGCCGTTGAACCCCGGGCGGCAGTTCTCGGAGCAGTCATACGACGACCAACCCTACAATAATAATCCCCCTCCACGCGGTCCATCCCGAGGCCCGTCAAGAGGGCCTTCTCGAGGTCCCGGTGGCCCACCTCCAAACCGCATGCAAAGTCCACCAATTACTAATGCTGACGGATTCGACTTTGGTACAGGTGCACAGCAGCCGTACTCAAGACCTACGCCTCCACCACAACAAAGACCTACACCTCCACCTCAGCAAAGACCAATACCAAATCAACAAACGTCGTACGGATTTTCGCAGCCTGGGAGACGCCCGAGTCAACCAACGAGACAGGGAAGCAGAGATGACTATGCTCTACCCTTGAGACAAGCAAGCCGAGATGATTATGCTCCTCCCACGAGACAAGCAAGCCGAGATAACTACAACGCGTCACCGCGCCCATATGAAGCGTACAACGGCTCAACAGCACCGCCATCCTATGCCAGCAGAAGCCCACCACCACCAGAGCCCGCTTATCCGGGGTACAAAGCCTACACGCCTGCTCCAATATCAACGAGTGGTTCCGCACCAGCACCAGCTGTGTTAACGCCTGGTGGTGGGAGGGCAGCGCAGCAGGGCTGGGATCCTGTGCGTTGAGAGATGAGTTTGAGAGTAATGTTTATGAGCTGATCTATTATACCATGCTGGCAATTTGAGAACGGTCTTGTGTTTTGTATATACTGTGAATATATTGATAGTGGGGTAGATTTGGTGTACTGGAGTAGTGATTTCTGTCCTTTATTTTGCTGCATTACTTTGTATCATTCTACCTAGATGCATTCTTGGGCGTTTGTTTGTAGCTAGCTAGATGTACACGGGATAGTTTATTTGAACCAATAAATCAGAATACATAACATATCATGGAAGGCTTTGTTGATTTAGCAAGTCTTGTTCAATAATGAGTTTATTTGTCTCATGCCTATCATAACGTGCCATGCCGACTATCATCACCTTCTACTTGTATAACCAAAACATCGCTCTCTCACCCACTTACTCCGCACCCCACCGCCTTCCTTTAAACCCCAATCTCCAAATTAACACACCCCTCTTTCTTCTATCTATCTATCCATCCATCTTTCTCTATTTCTATTGCCCAAACCCATCCATCCTCCTTCCCCCTTCTTCCTTCCTCCTTCCTTCTGCTTCCTCCATAAACTATAAAACATAAAACATATACATAAAGCTAGCATCCTAGCCCATCTCAGTCTCAACACAACACACACACATATTCTATTCTACACCAAACGTGAAGCAAGAAATAGGCTATGATATTATCCGTCTACAAGTAGAAGGCTGTTCGAATTTACTCTAAAGTAACATTTATCCCATCTCATCTCATCTCATCTCCTCACCAAGTAAAGTTCCCCTCCTTCCTTCCTACCTTCCCCCCTCCTTCTTTCCCTCCTTCTTTTCTCCTTCTTTTCTCCCCACCCAACCTACCTCTCAAAAACCACACACACGTAAAAGAATACAAGGTCAAAAAATAGATAGAACCTTCAAAACCACTCCCAGCAAGATATATCAGGAACGTAGACTCGTAAACGTGCACCAACTACATAGAGACTAGAGTATACACGGGTACTATACCTCTTCTACGTACCTATCTATCGTAGCGCTAGGCTAGGCTTTATTGCCCTTGATGGTAGCTGGGCTGGGATGAGGGGTAGGTTACTAGAAGTCTAGATTCTAGAAGGGTGGAATTGTTTACTAGCATAGAAGTACGGTACGTGCTGTAGAAAAGTCTATTAGAGCCAATAAAGCAGATAGAAAACAACGTTTATGGTAAGGATAGACGGCTAATATCATTAAAGTCTATCTACCTAGGCAAAGGCATCTATATACACCCCACCAGGTGTTATTATGCGAAAAGTAAACGCCCGCGCTATGCATCTATTTGCTTCAAAATCCCAAATAAACCCCATTTTTAAGTATCCCATTAATGTCAATCCATGTCTCATATACTGAGCACATCATACTCGAACAAGCTCAAAATCACCATTCCACCAGTAGATGCATCCAAATTCCCATCTACTTCTTCTTCCCCTTCTTCCCCTTTGCCTTGGGATCCACAACAGGTCCTAAAATATCATCAAAAGTGGCACCGCTGTTTTCAGGAGGTGTATCAAGACGAGCCATACTCCCATTACCATTATGGTTGTAGAACCCAACTGGACTTGGAGATTGAAACCCACCAGGACTCTGACCTCTACTCGAACCCGGTCTCGGGCTGAATGTCTCACGTCCGGCAGGAATGGGCAAACGCTCAAGACCCAAGGCGATACTCTGGCGTTGAGCTTGCTTACTGCGACTCCTTCGCTCATTGGCTAAATCTGCCCCGAGATGTGTACTGCTAGAGTTGCGCGAATCACGGCCGCGGTCGTTGGGAGGAGACATGGTAGGAGATGCACCAGGCGAGCCCGCGATTTGGGGTTCGTCAAGAATGCCTCCAAAACCTGGCGGTGGTGCGAGTGGTGACAGCATTTCGGGGAGGAACGATGGCATTTCATCCTCTTCGATGTATTTGCCCTCGCTCTTCGAAATCCATTGATCTGCCACAGTCCAGCAATGAGAGCGACGGTAGACGGCTTCGGGGCCAGCTTCAACGACGTGGTTGGGCATCGAGACTATAGCACCACCGTGAACGCTGTAGAGTGCCGTATCAGATCCTTCTATCCAAGGCTTTCCGGTAGGCAACATGCAGAGGAAATATTCAACCCCTCCCGTGTACCGAAGGCCTGGAGCATCGACAACGAGCATGGGCAGTGATTGAATGACGGCATACATGAAAATCCAGTGGCCGTAGACCATATCAGCGAGTTCCTGGGCATTCTTTCCCCTTCCTTCTTTCTCCTCAAATGATTTGTAAAACTCTAGAAAAGGTGTCTTGTAGTTGCAGTCCGGATTGTGGGATTTGGTGAGAATGAGCGCTACCTCGTGATCTTTTAATTTTCGAGTAGATGCCTTGTTTTGTTTCTTTGGTGACATTCCCTGGAACGTTGGATCAATCGAGGCAATTGATGGTACGAGAGGTACATCGAATGGAATTGGCGGATTGACAGGTGGTGATGAACGGTCGAATTCAGACAGGAGCTTTCGCAGAGCTGTGCTGGTGGGACTGACGTTAGTTACTTGAACGTCGTCGGATGCATCCATGGAGCGGGTGGTGATTGCTTCTCGATCTGCCCTCAACTCGTACAAGCTACACATATCAGAGTAAAGGCCTTTCAGGACCATTCGGTTGAGGCCGCCCGCTAAACCTTTCTTGGTGCTTGCCTTTGGTGGCCAATGCCCATGAACGTGTTTGAGATATGACATGACATGTCTTCTCATCGACGCGAAATTTAATTTCCAAGCCTTGAACCGGACAAATTTGGATTCCTCGCTCTCATTTGAGGATCCCAAGCCAGAGAAAAGAGAGTAGAAGTTGAATTCGGTCAGGGCGAGGCTGGCAGACTGCTGTCGTCCGGCTAATTCTTGGTGTGCGCGTTCTAGATTGACTCGGGTATTTTTTGATATTTCAGACACCAAGGGATAGTCTTTCTGCATGACAGCTGCATATTTCCCGACTGCATGGGTAAAGGCTTCGGTATACAAGTCTCCGGACCGCATTGCTTCACCAAGAATAATACCTTCCAGGGTCTTTTCCCGACTCTCTCTCACATCAGCCAATCTCAACTCCTCTAGATAGAACTCGAAGCTAGCTGAAGCCGACTCGCCAAACGTAGACCCATCGAGGTTGGTAAACTGGAACTTGCTCAACATCGCTCCGACTTGCAGGAATATCCTAAATGTGCTAGGGCGGGTTTTGGTACCGACAAGTGGCTGCCCGGTGAGGAAAGCAAATAGGTTGCGAATGTCGACGAGATCTTGTATATCGTTTGCGGATAGCTGGGAACCGTCCGAGGTCAGGCCTGTAGGGAAGTAAAGATGGTTTTCTCGAGGCGCGTCGAGGAATGACTCTAATGAGTCTGGACGACCATCGGAGCTTGATTGGATGTCCGAGATGCTAGTCTTTGGTGTATAAGGGGGTGAAGCCGGACCGCGCAGTGACAGATTCCGAGCGGCGTCCTCTACAGATAGGCGATTTCTTCCATCGAAACCTCGACTACGAGGTCTCTCTGTTAGTGGGCTACTGGCATGTTGGGCGTTGATGTAATGCATAAGTATCACGGACGAAGATAATGTCATTGCCGGGATTTTGAAGGACGGTCCTAGGCCGGAGGCTTGGGGAAATAGGTAGATGAACGTGTCGGCGCTGTCTTCCCACAGTTCTGGTACCTAGGTGAAGTTAACATACTGAAATACCTACCTACTAATGCAAAAGGTGTTTACCTTTTCACCACTTGTTAAAAGAGCCAGGTTGTAGTCGATCTTGTGATCCCCAGCATTAACCCATGCGCCTGTACCGAATTCCTCCCCTGAATCTTTTGACGTGTTTCTAGACCTTGACCTGCCACCAAGGAGAAAGCTTTTCCTCCGTGTCTTCAACCCCGCAGCTGGATCTCCATCTTCCCCCGGTGGAGCGGAATTCGGACGATTGATGACTGGGGATGAGACTGATCGATTCTGGCCTGGAATCATGGCAAGTATAGAGTTTCTTCGAGAGGTTTTCCCCGGAGAGGCGGTCAGTTTGCGGGAAGGTGAGTCGGATCGTACATTGGGGAGGGATCTCAGTCGATTGGGGGAGTCTGGCTTCTGCAGTCGCTTCTGCGGTGGAGCTGGTGGAGGAGGCATATCGCTGTTGTTGTCATTGTCGTTACTGGCTTGATAGATCTGCCAGGGCGCCAGGGGGGCGTTTCTCGAAGGTGGTCGACTTGAAGAGGCATGTATATCGATGTTTATATCGACGGGTAGTGGTGCTGAAATGCTACCGAGAGGTGGTGGCTTTGTATCTTCTGAATGCTTAGATCTCGTTGGACTGGTGCTGAGGGAGGGTAGGAAAGTAGAAAGCCGTTGCAAGCGTGTAGACCTCTGCGTCGTAGACTTCTGCAGACGGGCGCGAGGTTTGGCTGCCTCCATAGCTGCTTCTTGGGCGAGCTTTTGCAATGGTTCGAGATTGAAAGAACCTGAATGGAAGTCAGGGAAGAAATCTTGGGTGTACTCACTACCTGCCATTCCTTCCGGTTTCAACTAGAGACCCAGTTATGTTATGTTGTGTTATGTTATGGTGTGCTCTCTAGGGGCCCCCAGTTCTGGACTTGTGGACCAACGAGTGGATGGATACGGAGTATTCCAGATGCTTAATCCCAGAACCTAGATCCCAGATCCGCGGTTTGTAAGTACGGTTTGTTTGGTGGAGGGTGGCGGCGTACGAGTAGCGGGGGAAAGTTACGTGGATGGAACTTGGAAGCGGGCAGTACAGGCAGGAGTACCTGGGCAGGGTAGGGTAGGGTGGTCTGACAGAAATAAAGATAGAGTAGCCGTGGAGTCCGTACCGTGTGCGAGGAAAAAGGCGTGGTTCGGGAACTAAGTAGCATTCAAGGTTTGTAGAAATGCCGTAAGAGATTCGCAATGATGCCTACTCGAGTGGTAGTCTGCCTGCTCGTACTTCGTATACTGGATATGTACAAGTAGTAAGTACCCACGTAGGGAGTGTACGTGTGTGTGAGTGAGTGACAAGGCTGACTGGCTGGGCAATGTTATGTGGTCCGAGTCTTGGTGTAGTTTGTAGTAATTGTTTGTACCTGCTGAAGATTTTTTCCTTTTGTCGATAATCACCTGTAACATGAAGGTGCAAAATGTGATGTTCTGGAACCCGGATCCGGAACACTGGGACTGGGATGGTGTGTTGGCTGAGCACCGCGCACCTGCACCACTCCACTGCACCAGTACCCAGGACAAGGTTCTGTTGGACTCGGAAGAGGCGATGCTAATTGGATGGCGTGCAGGGAGCCGACTGTTTCGTGCTTCTGCTGCTTCTGACTTCTCTTTTTCTTTGTCTTGGTGTGGAGGGCTGTTGTCAGCTGTTCCGAGTTGAGACACGGTACGTTGGTACTGTACGGGGTATGATTGCGTGTACGTACCGTATTGAGATCTCGTACTCGTAGTTTAGCAGAAGCAGAAGAAACACGAGGAAAGGGAAGGAGAGGGCGTGAATCAGTTGTCTACAGGGTGTGTATATACTGTACCTGCCTGACCTGCCTGACCTGAAGCTGCCCGCCCGCCTGACTGTTTGGTTGTGGCCATCAGCATTCATTGATTCACGCACGCTTCACGCACGCACCGCCCACCGTTCCACAGTCCCACAATATAGTGCAGTTAGAGTGGAGACAGTTACTATTCCTGACCCAGCAAATGAAAATGTTTTCAATGCAGGCGGAAAGGATAACAAGGGGGGCAGCCGATGAGAGGAGAGGAGCGGAGCGGAGACGATGATGACAAGAAGATTTACATCCTCACCAAATTAGGATGCGCTTGATTGCGGCTGTCCCTGGACCAGACACGTCATCGTTTTGTTAGCTTGCGACAGCGTTGTAAATCTATCCGCGTTTTACTTAGTAGGATGCTCCGCTCCGTACAATCCCGCACGGCAATGGAAGCCGAAGAGAGAAAACCGGGGTAGGTGGATCACATGATTAGAATATCAATTAGGAAAACACTTTGCCGGATGCCGACACAAGGACAAGTTTGATTTTATGCAGAATTATATAAAACCAGAGCACCGCCTCGAGATAGTCTCTACTGTACTGTATGAGCCTCGCCGCCCTTTTCCCGACAGGGCGAGTTTATACCTGGACTATCAAAAGTTCCGAGAAATTATTGAAAGCGGACCGCCAAGCCTCTGAACAACGTACGGAGTATTGAATATTACGAAAGCCTCTGAACAACGTACAAAGTACTGCGTAATACTTCGGGGTATTTACTTCGTAATATTCCGTACTACTCTGTACGTTGTCGGTCTTCCTTTTTAGCTCCCTCCGGCTATTAAATGCCAATACGGAGGTAAGCTTATGAAGTAATTTATTGCCGGAGACCCCACCTCGGGCTTACGAAGTATTACTCCGCATGCCATCTTGAAATACTTTTCGCCGGCAATCCTTTCTCCCCGCAATCAATTGCCGGCTACTCTACGGAGGTAGCCAATTCAGATTATAAAAGTATCCTGCCATGTCCCTGGTGCATCTCATAATACATACAGGTGAAGTAGAACCTATGTTTACATTCGCAGAGATATATCTGAACGGAACTACTCCGTATGCTTCCAATTCTTTAGCTTTGGCGGGGTAAAGCTCCCGTTATTGATCTAAACAGCAGAAGATCTGCAAAGGTCGTCACACGTAAGATCTAATTTGTTTTGTGTGTCAATTGCCTCGAGCTATTATTTCCCACCTCTCATACAGCTTTTGCTTCTCTTTGCTTCGTTCTTGCATGTTGAGTACGAAAGATTGTGTTCGAGCATAAGGGTTGTTTATTATCATTCTGCTAGAGGAGATACAATACAAGGGGCCATTCCTATACAAAAGATTGTATTCATGTCCCTGCATGAGTATTACAGCTAGTGTTACACATTCCGAAACCCTGATACAGTACACGAAAATGGGTTTCCTTTCCAAGTTCAAAAAGGACGAGCCTCCACCAGTCGAAGATCCAACTGCAATTAGTACTGCAGCACCCAATGGTCCGGAAAAGGCAGAAGTAATAACGATGGAGAACGGAAATCAGAGCTCCATTCCTACACCTGCAAACCCTCCACCCATCGATCCGGCGCTTGAAAAGAGAGTTCTGCGAAAACTAGACAAAAGACTAGTCTCCCTCGCCTTCGTCCTCTGTACTACAAGCTCAACCTCCAAGCTCAAAAACTGCCTACTGACTCGAACTCCAGATCTCCTAGCCTACCTCGACCGATCCAACATCGGGTAAGCAAGCACTACACTTCCATCTCAACACCTTCGTTGCACCAAAACCCCTAACCCCCACAGCAACGCCAAAATCGCCGGTCTAGACTCAGACCTCCACCTCTCCTCCTCCCAATACCAATGGCTCCTCACCATCTTCTACATCTCCTACATCCTCTTCGAATGGTTCGCGCTAATGTGGAAGCTCGTGCCCCCGCACATCTGGGCCACATTCTGCGTGCTAGGCTGGGGCATAACGGCCACGCTCCAAAGCGCCACATACTCCTTCTCCGGGCTCATGGCCGCCCGCTTCTTCCTAGGCTTCTTCGAAGCCGGCTACGGCCCCGGCATCCCCTACCTCCTCTCGTTCTTCTACCTGCGCCACGAAGTCGGGTTCCGGAGCGGCATCTTCCTCAGCGCTGCCCCGCTCGCGACGTGCTTCGCGGGCGCCCTGGCCTACGGCATTACGAGCGATGAGACCCCGCGCATTGCGAACTGGCGACTGCTGTTCCTGGTCGAAGGGCTGCCGTGTATCGTCGCGGGCGTCGCGACCTTTTTCCTCATGCCCGACAGTCCGGAAAAGGCATCCTTCCTGACCGAAGAGGAAAAGGAAGTCACGCGCGCCCGGGCATTGCGACAAGTTGGGTCAGGCGAAGCTCATCGAGTAGGCCATGTAAATTTCAAAGATATCGGCGCCGCATTGTTAGGTCTGAAGGTAATCCCATCTCCCCCACCACCCCCCTCCCTTCCCCTTCCACAATCTACACAGGCAGACAGGCTAACACCAACACAACCAGAATTACTTCACAGCATTCATGTACTTCTCCTGCAACGTCTCCTTCTCCTCCCTCCCCGTCTTCCTCCCCACCATCCTCTCGGAGATGGGTTTCTCGCGCCTCAACGCCCAAGGCCTATCCGCGCCCCCCTACTTCCTCGCCTTCCTGCTCGTCATCGCCACGACCTACATCGCAGACCGCACCCAGCAGCGCGGCCTCGTCATCACGGTCCTGTCTGCCGTGGGCGCGACTGGGTACATCATGCTCGCTACGACGAGTAGCACGGGCCCGAGATATGCGGGCGTTTATCTGGCTGCTGCCGGGGTGTTTCCTTGTATTGGGAATATTCTGCCGTGGGTGTTGAATAATCAGGGGAGTGATACGAAGCGGGGTGCTGGCATTGCGGTTCTGAATTTGATAGGGCAATGTGGGCCTTTACTTGGGACGCGAGTTTTCCCTGCAAAGGATATGCCGTATTATCGAATGGGCATGTGGGTTTGTGCGGGGTTTATGCTTTTTAATGGGTGTTTGGCTTTTGGGTTGAGGTGTTTGCTACAGTGGGAGAATCGAGTGCTGGATCGCAAGTATGGGTCTGTGGAGAGGATGGGCGGGGATGGAAAGACGAGTGGTGGTGAAGGGGACGGGACGGGCTATGAGAATGATGGGCCAAGATTCAGGTACGTTTTATAGGTGGAATCAATTTCAAGTTCGTGAATCGGTGCAAAATATACATCGAGAACAAAAACCAAGGAAAACCCATGCATCCTACGCATCCTTTCCCCAACCTCAAAGCGTGAAACGTGAACAGCACCAAAGTCCAAATCCAGCTCCATGCTAAAGAATCGAAGAACGAAACCAATCCGTCATAAAATTCATACAATCCCGCCGCCCTGATAAATCAAAGTATTCTACGCAACCTGCGAAACCTCACTCTGGGTGTAGGCAGGACCAGTCGTGATTGAACCGCCGCTGCTTATTCTGCTCCCGTCCGTGTTAGTAGCTGGCTCAGCAGCAACAGACTCGTCACCAACAATAGACTCAGAAGTACGCTGACGCGACGCCGGCATCAAGCCCTCATCCAGGTTGGCGTGCGAAGGGACCTCTTCCAATTCTGCCGTCCAGTCCTTGAGATCGTCTTCGGCATCGTTGAGGATCTGGCGAGCTTGGTTGGTGCCTTCGTATGCGGGACGGACATCACCTGGCACGACTGGGGTGTCGTCGAGGAGGTTCAAGACACGGCGGCCGTGGCGGGCGAGGATGATCTGCTTCTCGGCACGCTCGATGGTTGCTGCAAATTCGGCGGCGTAGGCTTCCTTTAACTTCTGGCGAGTCTAAAGTGATGTTAGCAGGGAGAAGCATGAGATGGTAGAATAAACGCACAATATTGGTCAATTGAGCCTCAGCAACCAAGTTCTCTGCCTCGGCCCTAACAAGCTCCTGCTCTAATATAACCAACTTGGTGCTCTCCGGCTCCTTGGCCTTCAACTTTGCAATCTCATCCGCAATCTTGGCCTTGTGATCTCTGCTAGGCTGCACGCTCTTCTCCGTATTCCGGATCGCCTTCAGGATAGCCCTGCTATCATCCACATTATGCGCATACAGATCCTCCTGCTCGCCCAGCTCCGACAGCAGCACTCCAATCTTGTCCGAGACGTCGCTGATGGCATCGTCGTTGGTGGCCTCGCCCCAGTCGGAGAGCTGCGTCGCGATCGAGAGGCGCTCCTTGGCTGCGGCTTCGTGGTGCTGGATCAGGTGGTTCTCGGACTTGATCAGCTTGTAGAGCTTCTTGCTGAGTTCGGGCTGCACGGTGCCGCGGAGGGAGGCCAGGCTGAAGGCATGGCGGGGTGCGGAGCTGGAGTTGTTCTTGTTGGAGCGGATGGAGAGTGCGCGATTCCTGTAGCAGCCATAAATTAGCATGCGAGCAATAGAGGGTGTAGGTAGGTAGAATTAACAGATGCCTCAAGGCGCTGTTCTTGTCTGGTGACTTTTGAGAATTTCGACGGCGCAGCATATTGAAGGTGCTCATGGAGAAGTGGAAGTTGTACTTACATGCTGGCGGTTGAGATTGTTCAAAGTAAGTGCTCTGCTAATTCAATCATTCAGTCAGCTCTTTCCATTGTTGTTGTTGTTGTCCTTGCTGCCCCTCGCCTCAACAACGTCATCGTAGCCTTGCGCCGGCAGGGATGGATGGTCACGTACCTTGCAAGTGTGGAGAAGTGTTTGATGTGGTCAAGACCGGGATATGAGGATATAACCTGGTCGATAATATAGGGATGTAAGGTATATCTGCGAGTTTCAAGGGATGTTTGTTTGTATCAATGTTGGAAGTTCTTTGAAGACTGGGCGGTATATGCGGAAGGAGAGCGCTATGACGTAGGTAACGTCCCCGAAGTTGACAGCCCACCCTTTCAACGCAAAAAGCGGCACTTATCGACGTACACTGTGGCAGCTTTTGAATGTGCCACTTGGCGTAGAACAAATAAAACGGTACTTCTATTTTGGACTCACCCAAGGAATCATTATACGACTTCATACTAAAGTTGTTGAAACGCTCCTTGAAGTCTGCGATTCTTTCCAGTCAGTTAGTAGCAAGATAATAATCATTATGGAATTTTCCACTGTAAACCGAGCCTATGTGATAAAACCTTTTTTACTCTCTAGAAGCCATGTATGTGTGTTGTCGTTGTACGAGTAGCGGAGAGGAGAGCGTAGTCGCGAGTCCATGTGACGACCACCCCCTTTTCTGCCGATCAGCCTGTGATATTAATGTTCGACCACAAGCGGATCATTTAAAGCAAGGCTGGGTATTAGGCAAATGCTCGTTGCAAATTTAGATCTAGAAGACCGAAGACGGCTTCAAGTAAGCAACTGTGGACGTGAAGATGAGGTGTCTCAGGGTTCTCGGATGTTCCCAGTGCTCGAAAGGGGGGTCATCTTGGTCCTAATTAAGAATTTCGGCCACCCTGAAGAAATAATATACCACTCGTGCACGATTGGGCCAAAGAAACTTTGCTTTGCGCATTCATAGCCTTCATAAACCCAATCTCGTTATTCAGTACAGTAGCAGTTGAAATAAACAGAAATATTAAAATATGACGAGAACTCCCCCTATCTTACGCACTTTGCTTAATACGGTGAAGGAAATCCAGCCATTAATGTAAAGGTAAAGCATACAATGAGACTATTAAACTCCGACTTTCGACGCAAACTCCTGCAATTTCGACTTACTCCATGATACTAGCCAGGGAAATCCATAAACCCGTCACAAATTAATACACCTCCACCCTGCAACCATCTGCACAGCTATTGACCATCTCAGAGGCGGAAGACATGTTGAAATACTGCCAATTCATCCTCGAAATGAAGAACAAGCCCCAGCAACCACCTCACGTTTATCGATAGGATCTTGTGCTGCGTCTCGGCTCAACCACGACCGGCCCACTACGCCTGTAGCTGTTCTGGCTCGCTCGAGGAGCGCTTGTGTAGTACTCTCGACTCGCTGGTTTCGTAGTCCTAGTGACAGAAGTATAAGAGGAGCGACCATTGTGGCCGCCGTGGTGATGGTGGTGAGAGTGGCGAGAGACCGGGCGGGGCGCGACGACTACTTCCTCGACGTAATGAGAGCGATGGTGTTTCTTTGGAGTAGAGAAGAGACACATTTTGATGTTTTTGGATGATGGATTCGAGCAGTAGATGGGAGGCTTTGTGGACAGTTTTGCAGGTTGAGATTCTCTATTTTATTCGAGAAAATAGAGGATGAGATGTACTGAGAAAGTCTGAGAATTGACTGCTTGGTCACTAAATGAAAACCGATGAGACAACCCACAATTATATAGGCAACTCGACCAAACGAGGCATGCATCCAGTTACACAAAAACAAGAATCAGGCGAAAAGAAAGGCGTCAAACCTTGGCCTCCCCAACGAATACCCTGGAAGTTCACCCCTCCACTACAGCCCTACCCCGGCCTCCATCGGACCAAGAAACTGCTGTTTGCTAAACAAAACACCCTTCAAACGCTGAGCCTCCACAAGAGCCGCAACAAAAACTCCTCACCGACTGAGATGAGTAACTTTTGCAAGCGTGCTCGGTGCCTAGAAAGCGGCAAACATGACCAGCTGACGCCGAATCTTACTTATGAATCGCAACAAGCCCCGATTCAAAACAAAGTCGCGGGTCTGTGAACATGATGCTAAATTGTCTTGCAAAGCCCACCGCGCGTGAACGACGGCTCGGCAATGGATACGGATTCGTAAAGGTGGAGTAGATCAGGCATGAACGGTGTATTTTTATATGCAGAGACTTTATTTTAGGGGCCACCAGGGCTGAGAAAACGAGGGGAGATCAGGCTTTGAAGACGCTGGGACGCGCGAGAACGTCAGCCTGCAGCTAGAGACACACCCTTGTCAGGCGGGTATGCCCTGCCCAGTGCCCAGCCCAACCTCTTGTGTCTTCACAACACCAAGACCCGCTGCAAATTGTTATTCACAGAAAATCAACATTTGATACAGTTCAAGTGGTAAATTTCCCCAATTTGTCCTTGAGAAATACATCAAGTTAGACGTCCTCACCCTTTTGATAATGTGAAACGAACTGACGCCTGGATCGTTAAGGCTTTACGGAAGTAATACGTCTCATGATCAAGTGAGCTTGGAGAGGCTATCTGTCAGCTCAGTGCAAGACGAGAGGTCAAACAACCAGCTGGATCCAAGTCCCTTTTTTCTGCCTCGAAGAGTCACAAGTTACTCACAACCCGTTTCCTCACCGAGTGCCTCCAGTGCTCCAAGGTTCGTAGGTGCCCACTATCTTACACCTAAATATACGCAATTAGTTTGCCGACTAGTAATTGCAAACAATACTTCATTTCCTGGTGGTTCTTTTTGAATTTAAATAATGCTCATTCAGCCCTCTTCAGTCCATGATTTGCCAGATACCCGTTTCGGATTATCCAAACTTTACTTCACTAGACATGATGTCTAGCCGTGAAACATAATCACGTCGAGCATACTTGAATCCCGACTGACTATTCTGACTTTTCCCATCCCTCTGCCCCCCCAAAACTAGAGTTCTTGTTCCAGCAAGAAAGCGGCTTTACAAGCTACCATTCGCACGTGATATTCCTCGCTTGTATAAAAAGGGGGCGGGGTTGCATAAACGGAGTCCCAAAAAGAAGGATCTTTACACATCTAATCCGTCTTACGTGATGATACAACATCTACGAATACGCTGTTTAGGTATGTGGCAATGCAAGTTCATCGTAATGCGATTTAGGTGGCCATGATGTCGCTCGGGTTGACTTCACCTAACTCCGTTTGTGTTTGCAGTCATCTCATACTTATGCACGGTATGCAGAATGAGGCTAGGTGTTAAATTCCATAACAGTTATAGCATGCAGGTAGTATTTGTTGACGACTTTTGATTCGGGGATTCAGATAATATTTGCCGCGGGCATATACCTGGATGTCAGACGGTATGCCACTTATCTTTAAAGGATTGCCTTTCTGATATTCTTGATCTCTGGTCAAGGGTATGAGCCCACTACATTATGTGACTCAGAGAGCTATTCTGTGATACCTGACAAGCTTGAAGGCGGCGACAAGGCTTTTTATTTATATCTGTTTAAAAGAAATCAGTTCTACCCAGCTATATATGAAAGCCCACCCGCAAGACTCTTGCCGTTCTCCACGATGACGATGATTAACTATATGTGCAAGATCCTGGTACATCTGAAGGATGTGGAAAACAGTGATCCACGTATTTTGAGTCTAAGTACTCGGCTTTTGGGAATCGTCTTGTTTTGGTCTCTGGCTGAGATAGTATTAGAAGCTGCTGTAGTATAATGCGTGAAAGAGTTCCATAGCGAAGAAGCTAAAAGATATGAAGCAGCGTAGAATATAGCCCGCCCACGTGCCTATAGTCAGCATGATAGTAGAGGGTTTTCCTAGCGTTGCCTGAACCGTGGTATTACGTTGTATCAGTCATAAAATAACGCACACGCGGTTTTCATCCTAAAAACAGGAGTAGCTAGATTTGTTAAGTGCAGCGATAAATCGAGAAGGTGACAAAGAAGAAGAAAGGTAGCCTGGTCTGTATTCAGTGAAGGGCGGTGTTATTAAGGGACATGATTATCGTCGGGGAGCGAAGTTTAGGGATATAGCCGCTGCGAGTCGGTCTACTGCTTACTACCAGTCCTCTGTCTTCTATTTTAAACCCCGTGAATATTGAGACTCCTACTGCATATTCATACTCCACCGCAAACCTCTATTGAACTACGTGATGCGTGGAAGCGTGTATCGAGGTGCCAGCGCGCTTCCTAAGTTCCCATGAATGGTCGCTGCTGACCTGACCTCGCAGCAAGTCACGACGGATGAAACAAAATTCCACAGTGTTTGATGTTACATAGCAACGCCTGCAACCTCACTACCTACAGATCTAAATATTTGATTAATACGCTGTGGTGCCACCCGACCATATATACCTGTGTTAATTTTGAAGCCAACTCAAAATTTCAAAGTGTCGTTTCTATTCCAAAAAACATCAGGTAACGAGGTAACTTACTGAATTAAACGCGAACACCGAGGCCGAACTATTAGAATTCAAGAACGCTATATTTGCTTTCGAGAACCCCGAAACAACCCAAGTGCACACTACTATACGTACACTAATCTATGGAAATAGCTCCCAAGCTATATGCGAGCTCTATCCGAAGAAGGATTCGCTGTGCCCCCACCCGATCCTACAGCAACTGCCACGTCGTTCGAAACACCGAAAGCGAGTGGCCGGCTTACGAGAGAACCGTCGCATTTAATTTACCCTTAGGTGTATATTTTTAGTTTTTGACAATGCGACGTGCAACGAAACTGTGGAAAAACGAGTTTGGCTTCGTGAACAGAAATGGCGGGTTTGATGGTGGGGGTCGTAGGAGTTTGGAGGCTGGCCAGTTTGGACCTTGTACTAGGGACCTCCTTCCAATAGCATGTACAGTAGTGTTGTGTTTTCAGACGATATACAGCCGTGCGGCGGCGCCGGTGGCTTTGGAGAAGTTATTTATAACTGGTCTTGAGCGATGTGCAACAAGAACCAAATAACATCTACAACTTGGGAAAGCGAGGAATTGAAACTAATCTGTGCCATACCTAGCCACTTCCTGTATTCCTTGGTTTCATTTACTACGGAGGTACGTTTGTTAGTTGGAAGGTGGCTGGAATTTTGGGTGATTATTCTGACTTGTCGAGATATTTATTTATAACTATGCATTTGCGATGTGCAACAAAAAGAATGAGAGAACTCTGTTTTTGGAAAATATTATGAGTGAGTAAGCACTGACGTTTATAGATAGTCTAGATATAAGAAGCATGATGTGTTGTTATAGAGTGTGGTACTCTTTCTCCAGCTAAGGAAGTCCGACTTAGATTTCTTCGCCTTTGGGATGTATTGAGCCAACTAAACATTAATTGTTCACTCCCGGTGTGTTCACAGATGTTTAACATCCTGCTTTGATTCTCATTTTCGAGAATATTTAAGCTGCAAGCACTTCACATTTGGTGCTGTGCTAGAGAATATCACGGCTGAGACGATGTGTTATTTATTTCGAGATATTTATAACTGATCCCAAACAATGTGCAACGAAATCGCACTAACAACGCAAGTCCCCAAATCTGTACAGGCGTGGGATTAAAGAGTATAAAGTAGTGAGTGAGCGATTTGAAACCTTCCTGGTCTGTTTTTAGGTCTCGGGCGCTATTACTTCTTCTGGACAAATGACATGCCAGTACGTGTATATTCATAGACTGCGTCGAGCGAACGGCGTACACAAACATCACGTTGTAGGAATATTGATTTGTAGGATAAAAACCCAAAGTGATAGTTTCAAACACAAAAGAATAGGGTTCGTATTCCGAAAGGAGTAAGGCATCATACGCCGCGGAGTTAAGCTTTCTATCATATTATAGGTGATCCTGAAGGCGGTGCAAGACAACAACCTGGTATTAATACTACCCCAGACCCATGATCACACAGAAATCGTGTCACTTGCTTTTAGTAGGTGAAATTCGAGAAGAGATGATGTGTTAATCGGTGAGAATAGAGTATTGGTTGATAGTAACACGCAAAATGCAAGGCTTCGGTTTTGAGTGGTGCTTCGTCCTGTGATACCCAAATGAAGGAGAGTCTAATTATTCTATACGTACTATACAATCCTTCCCACCTTCCTGTGTTTTTATTTTACCAGGTGTTCATTTCGTTCCACGAGGAGAACATCCATGCCTCTGGAATATTCTCGAAATCCGTCCCCCAATCCGCCATAGTAAAATCGATGTCATTATTATGCATGTCTGAATTTAATTGACCATTAGGTATAGGGAATCCATCCCCTGAGAAATCCTGCTCATTGCATAAATTCATATCTGGAGTTGATGGAAGGCGTGCCCTCAACAAATCGTAGCACCGCTTGGCACTGCTCTGAGCAGCCTCGAGAATACCCTCTTCTGAAGGCCTGCCCGCTTCAATGGCATTGACATGTCCCATGGCGACTGACATAAATAGATGACCCTGAGAGAAGTTAGCTTTATTTCATCGATGATTTTATGATAGTTCACGGCAATGCTTTTCCGGAGACATTTGCTCCTGAGACATGTATGTAGGATACCCAAACAAGCCAAAAATGGAAAGCTCTCATCACCTACTTTAACATTTGTTTCGCCCCCAATAGCAATTCGTTGCCGCGAGATTTCAATTGCCTGCTCTAGCATACGCCGATAGGGTTCGCGGGATTGTTTCCGTTCTTGATTAAAGGTCATGTCTGGGTCTTCCTCCAGTAGAATAATCAATTCCAGATAAACCACAATCGCAGCATGGACCATTACTTCTTTGAGATATCCACCACTGAGACAGAACAGGTGATAGTCATCATGTAATCCCCATGAAAAAGGGGATGCTACTACTGATGGATCAGGATGGGCCAGCACAGCCATTGCGGAATCGATGTAGATTTTTCGGGAGTAGTAGTATTGAGGATCCGACCTGGCCTTGATAGCAAAAGGTCGATGAAGTGCCAGTAGATAGCGCTGAGTTATAATATCAACCAATTTGCGTTGCATCAGGGTCGGTTTTGATTGCTCAGATGATGAGGCGGATGATGCGTTAGCTAGGATCCTGTTATTCTCTTTATATATTTTCATGACCTCTGCACCTAACCGTATTACCTCGTTATACGAAGGTTCGAAGCGGAAGTCGTTGATCATGGTAGTAACCTCGGTTCTAATGGGAAGAGATCTGAGAACGGCCAATTGAAGGGACATATCAGTATACACGTTCTGTGGCTTCGACGTCGGTGGGTCTATGGTAGACTCGGTCAATTCATCATCGTTGATATTCGAAGGTGGCTCGGTGTCGTAATCGTTTGCTGATATCATGGGCGACATTCCTGAATCCAGCGCATTGGTGAGGTTAAGCTCCAAGACCGTAGCCCAGAGTCGCCTACGGAGTTCCCCTTGCAGAACTGGCATGCAAGGGAAGTATTTGGGATCTCGATGAAATCCCATATTGATTGCCGCTCTCAAAACAGCCCCGGCAGTAATCCAAACCAAATCACCTCCAATATTATACACCGACCGAGCTACAAGAAGGAGACATTGTACTTGAAGACCGGAGATATTCAAGCGGGATTTCTCATGTGGCATGACCAGCCACATCTGCGTTGCATATATCCATTGTTGAGCTTTGCTTCGAAGCTCCTTCACCTCTGGGCCTTGGTAGAAACATATACCCAAAGCCATCGCAAGCAAGATTTTGAAGAGTAAGCATGGACTAGCCGTTTCAGGCGAGCTCCAGTACTGTTCGTACTCTTTCCAAAACGATGATCTGTGCAAGATTCTGCAAGTTGACTCGCTGGTCCTGAAGTACAAATGAAGCAACTGATCGGATAGTTCGCGAGGAGGTACAGTTTTCTCAACATCTGGAATCCAGGAAGGCCACTGAGGTGCATTGACAGCTTTGATGGTTCTAGCCATGACTTTGCATTCATTCACGAGACGATTGACTTCAGCACTGGCTTGAGCATTGGCTTGGCCATTTCCTATTTTGAAGTCACTCCCACCTCCTGGTAGATACTCAAAACATATGATTTTCCTCGCCTAGTCGCTTGTTAGATGCGGCATTGAGGTGGAGTTCAGGGTTTCTGATAAACATACCTGTTCGAAAGGGTGAACCCAATGACTTTGACCGTAAAACCGGGTTTTATGCCAGACGCTCCTGTCTATTTCTTTCTTGGCCGATGTCTTGGTTCTACAGCCCGCCGAGCTGGCTCGCACATCCAATGAAGCTGAAGCTAGCGCATGCTCCAACCTCTGAACACGATCAACCAGTGTTTGAACAGCACTTTGCTCCGAACCAGACGAGCTCGTAGGAGTAGCAGCGGCGATAACCTCACCTTGCCCTTCTTCTAGAAAGGAAATATCTGTAGTGCGAACCGGGACTTTCGGACTGGTTGGCGTTCCATGCGGAGTCTCGAGGGGGCCTACGGCTCTATTCCCGTGACTGTTGATCGAAGACAACCTCTCGGGGCTGTAAGTGCATGTTGTACTCTTGGCTTGAGTGCATTGTCGACATGGTATATTCCGGTCACACTTTATTTTTCTTCGTCGGCATTCTGCGCAAGACAGTGCTGGTCGTCGTCTTTTCCGGGGTGGAGCTCCGGCTATTGTGGTGGGCATACATGCAGCTGCGTCCATCACGGGCTGCCAATATAATCTTATCTGATGAGATGTTATTTTTTAACAATTGACCGAGAATAACGGACTGTCCAGAAAGGTGCGACAAGCTCGTAGTTGAAAGTGATATCTTGACCTCATCTTATCTCCGCTCGCTGAATTCGCTGAATTCGGCTGTAAGCTGACAGAGGCATAGCAAATCAGAAGCGTTGATCTTTGATTAGTCATAGCTACGGAACGGAGTTCACGATGCAAAAGCGGACTTGAGTCATACGGGGTAGTTCTTGATGATCGGAGGTAGTGGGGGGAATACTTGGACTACCACCTACCATAACCATAGGTCAAGGGGGACACGATGAGAAGAACTGGACTAAGTGAGCGCCTCAGTATAGCCATCTATAATCTATCAAGTTCCGCCACAAATTTCTTCTACTAGAGATCGCTTCTATCATCATTGCCTGACCCAAGCCAACAAGCGAGTACTAAGAGTACTGAATAGCCAATACTGGATTAACGTCTATACCTAGGTAAGTATATTACTCTGCTAGCCATACCTATACATAGTCCAGGCGTTCTAAACTTCCATCCTACATTTCCCTTCTCACCCCTGAAATCTACAACTTTCAAGTTCTCACCCCTTTCCAAAAGTGTACACATGACACAATCCAGGGAGCTTCAATAATCCGACCTAGCAGATATCCCTAATTTACACTTACCCCCCTAGTCTTTGCCAACATATCCGGCACGATACCTTTGTAGTCCTGAGCGGTGTACGGGAGAATCGCATCAGAGAACCAGTTGCTTTTCCTCTTCACTCTAAGCCCCATATCCTGCATCAACAAATCACACACCTCCTGGATTTCCGCCGACGCAACCTGTCTCGTTCGTCCTCGAGACAAGTATCGCCGCGCAGACCAAGCGTTGACTTTGGCAATCTCATAATCCATCTCAGCCTTATTTGGAAGATCGAGCAGCCCTTCCATCCACGAGATTCCCCACAATGCAGAGATTTCGGCATGGATCGAGGTCTGGACGCTGGTTACTAGACCGAGGAACACCAGAGAGCGGTCGTTGTCGGCTGCGAGTTGGGATGGAACGATATGGCGGTACAGGCGATAAGGCGTATAGGTTACTGGGCGTTCGTAATGAGGTGGCGGGTGTGCCAGGACTGGAAGACGTTCGGTAACCTCTCGGTCTGCTTTCTGGTGGAGCGTCTCCCAATATTTTCGTGTCTTTTCATCTTCGTCTTGGAGGGGCGCTGTGGATCCCACGGAAATGGCATCCGCGGGGTCAAAGATTTTTGTGCGATAATCCCATCCCGTTGCAAACACTGTAGCATCCGAAATGAGGATCTCGCCATTCGAGAGTGTGACTTGATTTCCTGACATCGAGGTAATGGTTGCGCGATGGACTTTGATGAGCTTCTCCTCGTGGAGTTCCTTTAAAAACACCTTTATCTTTTCATCATGGAGACCAGATAAACTTGCAGTGAAGAAAAGCGCACTAAACCGTCAGCTTCAACATTATAGAACTCGATGGGTAGAAACGAACTTTCTTGTCTCTGGCATGAGCTTCTCTGTATTAGAACACTTCTTTTTGTACGGCGCCATCGTAAGAGGGGCTGTGCTGGCTTTCTCCCAGAATCGAGAGAAGATCCAGTTTCCCAGTTTGCTTTTGCCACTGTGGAAGAATTCATAACACCAGCCGGTGCATGCAAATATTGAGGGTGACATGATACTTTTCCACCGACCTGCCAACCGTGCCCCATGGATACCATATTGTTTAAATTGGATCATCATCCCCGGACCATTTCCCTCCTCTCGGATTATCCAATCAACTGTTTTCCCTGCTTCGACACAAAGATTGATGGTATCAACCGCAGACTTGCATCCGCCATACACCGTAACTCGGTTGACTTTATCGGAAATGAGATTTGTCTGCTGAATACCGACATCTTTGGAATGTAGGAGTAGTCCACTGTAGTCTTCTAGTGGCAGGTCTGGCCAATTTGGCTTCGAGTTCAATCCAACAGCAATAATCAGCTTGTCGCACGTGATCACTTCTTTTGTACCTTCTATTTCAACGTCCCATCTCTTCTTATCGGCGTTTCGAGAGGCTCTTGATATCCGTGTCTGTAATCTCAATCTCTCAAGCAAATGAAACTTCTCCGAATATGCTTGAAGATATTCGTACACCTTGATCCCTGGAAGGTCTTCCCAGTCCTTGCCCCCAATAACATCACGCATTGGAAGGTCGGAATAATCAAAGAGACCAGTTGGACTGTCGGCTAAGAATCCAGGGAAGCATCGGTCTTTGCACCAGACACCTCCAACTGTTCGTTCCGAATCAAAGATTGTGAGATCGATGGTGGGGTCGATTTGCAGATATCTGATTGTAGAATTAGCAACAGGAGCTTACACATGAGCTGGAATTCAGGATGACTGACGTTTTGGCGGCAATGAGCCCGGCCCAGCCTATAAAGTGCCAGTTAGAAACAGTCACAACATTCAAGCATGCGGGGTCCCACCTGCTCCAACAATGACCACCCGCTTCGTCCTTATACCACTGCCGGCATGAGTGGAAGCCATCCTCGATATTGTGAAAGCAGAAGCTTTAACCAGGGCTCTTGAACAGAGCATCAAACTTGAAGGAGCCGTTCTCAATGATGATAATTAGTCTGGCATGATACTTGTTCATGACATGCCAGGCGTCAGCCGCCTAGCGCGTCGTTATCTACTCCGTAGATCCCTGGATAGGTATTTTATTTATATCCGACGTCTCGGCGGATGATGAGCGTAGATCCTTCTCATGATTTCTCTGATATCAATCGAGCGGGCTTGATTATTTGTAAATATAAAATGATAAATCTGAGAGTATAAGATCTTTTCACAAGTTCTCAAGTTCACAAGCTACTCAAGTACAGAATTAAAGAAGTGATGGTGGGGAACGATTCTATAAATAGATTCCAAGACGCGTCGCGGATTTTCGTGTTGGCCTACCCGGAAATTCAGTTTGGTTCTTTATATTACATTACTAGGTAGGCATCGCCGAATGGCCTTGGGGAAACGGCACCACGAAATTAGAATGTTCTTGTCAAATACTATATTGTTGGCTCTTTATGTACTTACTAGTTGCCAGGCGAAGGCCTGACTTTTTGGTATGGGGCATGGACCTCCAAGTCAGGAACACCAAAAAGTGAATTCCACAGCAAAAAGTGAAAAACTTAAATTGGTAGAGGTGTAGTAAATTAAGCGATAAAATTTATTTTCTAGCAGTCGCTACAGGCCTAAGAAGAAATTCA
>QGMF01000116.1:0-64362 GCA_007821475.1 Lachnellula arida
GAGTGGAGAAAATGTAATTAAAAATGCATGGACTAAGTGGGTACCTAATTTTATATAGCTCTACTACACACGAAAAGGTACCCTTTTATGCCGCATATACCAAAAATAATACATTTTTACTTGTCTAACATAGAAATAATATTAATTTAGATAAAATAGGATTTTTCCTATTATAATAGAGACATTTTAGACTATAATAAGAAGGAGGTGATAGAGATATCTATGCTATAACATAGAAAACCGCGTTATAATAGGGTTTTGACAGGAATTTATCTTGTTATAATAGACACGTTGCAGCCGTAGGGCCTCTCACGTTCAAGCTATCCCGTCCAAGAATATGAAGGTTTTTTTCTTACTAGCTTAATCGGCTATTAGCAGCAAGTCAAGGCTCTTCGGGAAGTAAGGTTAGAATGGAGCAGCAACCCGGTCAAAATTACATACTGGGACTCTTCTATACTTGAATTAATGAAGATGTTGATGGTGCCCCTATTTGTACCCCACCTGCCATATTTGGTCTAGCGTATACCAGCCTCATGACGACAACTCACGTTTGCGTTTGCAATACACTTAAAGACTGCTGCACCACCAGCACTGCAAGCTTGGTTGTTGTCTGCTTTAAGCAAATATAAGCACATTCGAATCAGAAATTGCCTTCAGCTCTGCGAAGAGCAGAACGCCTGATACAAATGCCACCAAAGAGAAAATCAAACGAGCGGCCGTCAGAGCCTAACAAGAGACCCTCGTTGGTGCACAACGGAAGGGCACTCGTCGAGTTTGATACAGATGGGGAGCTCATCCTCGTTCTCCCAGCTACCGAGGTGGTGAGGCTCTCTAGCTCCAGGACAGCCAACAAAGAAGCCCCGAAAGACAAGTCTTCGAAAGAGATATGTATGCTCGTGTCTTCTAAGGCCATGACACTTGTATCTCCAGTGTTCAAGGCGATGTTAAGGCACTAGACCTTCAAGGAGGGGCACGACCTTGCGAACGGAACGTCTGAAATACCATTGCCTGACGATGACGCTACTGCGTTCCAAATCATTCTTGACATCATCCACCATAATGTCAGCCGGGTTCCCAAGAAGCTTGACCTTGACGCAGCCACGAATATAGCTATACTTGTCGACAAGTACCAGATTCATGATGCTGTGATTCTGTATTCAGAGATTTGGACCCAAGAACTGAGGACTTCTTCCCCCCCACCCTCAAAGCTCACCGAAGCACTAGCGCGGTGGCTTTGCATATCTTGGGTTTTTAGTCTGGCTGATGACTTTAATCATCTCACCAAGATTGCTCAGATGCAAAGCACTGGTAACCTCCAAGGTGTATATTTTGATCAATGGGATCTCCCAGATCTCCCAATTCCAACTCTTATCTTCGGTATCTCGCCCAGACCTTCCAGATTTTGCGCGTTGCTAATATCATTATAGAAACAATTGAGGAAGACCGGCAAAAATCGATCAAAAAAGCTATTCGCAGTATTCACAAAATGATTGAACAATATGAAAGGTCTCCAACCCACTGTACAACGACCAACTTTGAGACACGCTCGGATGAGAAGATTGATATAGCACAAAGAAATTATGCTTGTGACAGCACCATACTAGGGTCTCTTCAAAAGTCTGCTGTATTGAGCAAGCTATGGCCCGGTCCCCAAAAGCCATACACCGGTTTTTCCTGGAATACGGTTGAACTTAAGACTCGATCTCTCAATATTGTCTCATTATGCGACCACGCTGAATTTCCACCGAAATCTTATTATGGTCCGCGGGTTTCAGACAGGCCAACTCCTAACCATGGCGTCCGGAGCCTTATTGCTGCAGAGATAAGCGCAATTGGAGAACACCTGAACGGCCTCTTTCTCGACGATTTCAAATAACAGCCAATTGACGACCCCATCACCCTTCGCAGTGGATAAGAAACCTGCATCAGAATCCTCGTAACACATTCCATGATCTACGTAACTTAAGGTTAATGTGTTTATCATCAACAGCTACTTGTGCAAGCCTTTGACTTCCAACTTTCGTTTTTATTGCTGGATTATGATTTGGATGGAGAATATCATAACATCTCAGCTGATTGTCAGTCTTGGATGTGTAGTTTGTCACGAGGTTTATGGCGCATCGGATCTTGCACCTCGGAATGGCTCATAGTCTGACACCTTTGGAGCCGTAGGCACTCATCGGTTGATTTCTTTATTTTTCGCTCTGCTTTCTGTATTAAATAGTTGACTGCTTCACCAAATTCCAATGTATATTATTTCAGTATGTCTTATCCATCTCTCTGCAGCCTCCTGGCTCGGGTATTCGACACGTATTCCTTTGAAGAGTAAATTGACTTGCTTAGCTCAACACCAACACTGTGATATACTGAGGCATGCGAGATACTTTAGCGCCCCCTTACGAAATCTTTGACTTTATACTCTATCATTGCGTAGCAATTCAGTTAAACTCATCGCTTTATCGAATATATAAAGTGTTATACCCTAGATCCATCGGCGCATCAATTCCCTTGAACTTTGAGGTTAACCAAATCCCTGCGCGGGATTCGGGGTCTAGTATGTTAGACTAAGCCGGCAGTAGCATTAAGTTTTAACCAAATTATTCTTGCTTCAATTAAATGGTTCTACTCGTAGGGACTTTATGGGGTCGTTGGAGAGCTATTAGGATATTACTAGGAACGGTTATGCTATCAAGGATTTATATCGGGGGGTTTCCAATTAAACAACGCCTTACGAAATTGAAAAGCATACTTGCCAAATCATGCCACGCAAAAAGGTTCTTCACTGTTGATATCTGTAGCTTGAGGGAGGCGTACCACAAGAAAAGTACAATTTGAGAACTATATTGATATTGCTGTCACGTGACTGACGCCCTCTTCTTACTTATTTCCTTGGTCCTTAAGTAGCGTTTTAAACAGCTCCTACGATCACAAATTGACTAACGTGGTCTTGTTCAAGAGCTCCTATTGATTCTATAGCTCATCGCTCAAAGCCTCTTGACTATCGTCTATCTTGCGGTCTTCAAAGCAGCGAGCCGGCTCCCTACAATTCGGCGGACTCGACTGAGCCCTTTTCGCAAAGTCAGCAGCACCTCGGGCCGCAATATACAGCGGATCTCCCTGTCTCGACAATCTTATATTAACTTCACTGCCTATATTCAACTCCGACAACCTGTTGAACGCGTCCTGCACAGTCCTCGCAAACTCAGGCAGCCCCGCACCCTCCCCCAAAAGCAGCAGCGTATCCAAAGGCTTCTCCGTCTCCTGCCCAACATCCACTATGACCTCCCGCAGCCTTTCCCAGTACGTCTCCTCCCCCTGCTTCTCCAGTCCCAGCTCGAACCGCACAGTCTCCGCTTCATGCGAGCTCCGGAACGCAGACTGCATATACGTATACGATGCGCTGAACGACCTGTTGGTCAGGCTCAGCGCTAGGGTGTGCCGGAACGGCATGTCGGCCTCCTCGTCCTCGCACGCGTCGCAGTCCTCGGGGTGCGCGCACAGCCCGAAGCCTATGCCCGCGAACGCGGCGCTGGTCTCCCACACGTAGCGGCCGTGCTTGTGCGTGACGAGGGCACGGAGACCGATGTGCTGTAGGGCGTCTTGGAGGTCTTCTTGCTCGAGACCGGGAAGGTTGGGCATGGTAGGGAGGACGCTCTTGGTGGTGCCGGCGCCGAGGTGGGCGTCGACGAGCGTGTGGAGTTGCGACATGAGTTTGGCGAGGATGCCTACGTCGCGGGTTGCGGGACGGCCGCGAAGTTTGTTGAGCCGTCTTTTCTGGCGGAGGTAGGAGCAGTGGACTTCTTCCCACGTTGTGCTGTGGCTGGAAATGGTTAGCCTTTGGTTCCTTCTATATCATGCTTTGACTTACCAGGAGAGTTTCATGGAAGGGTCGGATAAGCGTTCAACGAGCTCTCTGTACTCTTGATTTGCCTCGACCTTCAGACATAAAAATCAGTCTTATACTTTGCAACTGCGAGGAAGTTGTTTCACACTTTTCCTAGATTCACGACCGACTTATTGTTATATCGAATCGCTGCAGTCCCGTACGAATCCGTCAGGTCAAACCCAATGCCCGGTGCGAGCGCATCTTCGCGCGAAATGCATTCCGAGCATTCGGGTAGTGGTTCAAAGCGGTGTCGTCTACCGGCCGTGACGACGGCGGCGAGGAGCAACAGAGCCAGAAGATGATAATGATATCCGATCATTCTCAAAATCGTATTATTTGGTCGTGATGGTGGTTGTGGCGGATGAGGGCGGGTATTATCCATCCCATCGGTCGCAAAAATGCGGGGCGGATCGATCACCAAGGATCTGAAGGATTTGGGTTAGTACCGTACCTGATAGGCTAGGTAGTTCAGCCGCTCTTTTAATAGGCATGAGGACGCAATTCGCCGCTGCGCAGGATTGTTAGGATTGTTAAAAGTGGGTTGGGGGTGGAAAGTGTATTAAAATCTTAAACTACATTCGCTTACAGTTATTAGAACTATACGTACAGCACTTAGATGTCATTTGAAACATACGACGCCCAATCAGAACTCCAATCGCACGATATGCTTGTTCCTGCAGTAATATTACAATCCTCCAGGAATTTATTCTAGTTTATAGTTCAGTGAACTTGAGGTTTGCGGCACAGACGAAGGGCTTCAGGAGGACACTCTATAAAATGTAGACCTTCAGGCCTGTCTTTTGATACTCAACTTGTTTGCAGGACAGGATTTCAGTCATTCTCTACCAAGAGTTAAATCTCTGCTCATATTCACAATGAAAAGAGATCATCTTTTTGGGCCACTGTCGGTAAGTGTTCTGAACCACAAAGGTTGAAAACTCGCCTAATGAATTGGATCAGGTACTTCTTCTTGCAACACTGGCGGAGTTTGTTGCTGGGGCACCACAAAGTTCTTCTTCCAACTTCTTTCGACGGGGCGGCCTTCCTCCTGTTCCCCCGGAATATGATCCCGACAAAGACGTATTCGAGCGCTATATTTCGAGTCGATGCACTACAAAACAGGTCGCCGATGACGCTTGGGGGTGGGCAGAAGCTGGAGTGCTTGCAACCGCTTTGAGTACGTAAGCCTTCTGTGAATTTCTCATCAATTACTAAACCTGAAACCCCTACTTGGCATATTCCTTCAATATGACACACCATGTCTACTGTGATCGACTTTTAAAGCACAAGTACACTTCCATTGGTCCATTGACTAACTTGCTCCTCGTAGGTGGTTGGAAGCCTGGATCAGACTACCAGAACGCCTTTGACATGTGTAAGTCCTTATTCAAAATCTGGTTGTTACGATAGCTCATAATCCTAGACATGGGAACCAATTCAGATTCCAATTTCGGGATTTTCTGGAGTTATCGTCAGAGAATATCAAGTAAGAAGCCCACTTATAATAGTACCCAAAAATGTGCAGCTTCTTACTTTCCTCGCTCTTAGATGCTGTGAATAACCAAAAGGGCATTCACGATGGAACACGCACCAATACCGTGGGAAGCCTGGGAGGTACCAGATATCAAGTGTAAGATATTCCGCTGGTCGGTGATCATACGCAAGCTAAGAACAGTCAGTTACGTATTTTGTGACGAGGACGAATCTCCATGGCTTAATACTTGCGATGGCTCTACCGGAGCGTACACTTGGTGGAGGCAATGGAATTACTGGAGTGTGAGTTTTTTCCAGTCGTTTCTGGTTTTTTTATTAACGAATCGCAGGTTTATTTATACGTTGTTCTCTGTCCGAATGGGTATTTCTCGTCGCCGGCGCTGGCAGACCAAGTGGGGGCTGTTAGGGACGAGCCTTCCAAAGCAACCACCATTGACAACATATACGGGAACAAGGGTCACATGTGGTTTCATGAATGGTAAGAATTTGCATGTTTGTTATGAAGGAAGAAACAAAACTCACTGGTTCCAAAAAATAGTTTCCATTGGCCTTGGATGATCACCAACCCAGAGGCACATGATCACGACCCAGATGACACAAACCAGGTGGTTTATGGACCCGCGTTAGTCAAAGCCGAAGCAGCTTCCAAGAATTCATACGGGACGTCTGTGATTGCCGATACATACTCGGTGACCGGGCTAGCCTTGTGTAAGTAACCGCCTTCCGACAGCCAAAACACTCCAACCTAACCAGAACGACCCCCACAGTCATGATGCAGATCTTCGAGTTGTCGGATCCGCCGAAGCCCGCTACCGGCGCCTCATCCCTCAACACCACCAGCATCAAATTCACGGACGTGCGAACCGCGCCTGACAGTTGGACCATAACCACTCAAGGCAACGTCAACAGCAACACCTCCTACGCGCCCGATGCCAGCGCCTGGATCAATACCACGCCAGCGAAAATCAACATGTCCGATTATGCCGTCGTCTCTTCTTCCGCATCCAGCAGTACAAGCACGGTCTCCAGCACCGCAACCCCCTGCCAAGGCAACCAAGTCGAAGTGTCCGGTTGCGCCGCCGGGACCCTCCCCTCGTCCACCCCCTACAGCGGCGTCAAGACGCCCTCCTGCGACCGCGCGGACGGCGACGCAGGATCGCAACCGCGCCTCAACGACCCCAAAGCCCAAGCAGCAGCTGCAGACTACTGCTCGCAACTCATCAGCAAGAGCGTCGTACTGAGCGCCCAAAACCTCGACTACGCGCCTTACACGGAAACCGGGGCCGCGGAGAATAGCGCCAGTATGAGTCTGACGGTTATGTTTGACGTGGAGGCGTGTCCGACAGATAAGTCAAAGACGACGCTGGATTTCAAGGCCTTGGGGCAGACTGAATGTTATCAGAATATGTATACAGCTATCGCTGAGGTGTGTGCGCAGGACTCGACGTGGAAAGAGTATAATAAGGATTTCACGCTTGAAGGGGGCGTTTTTGAGAATGATTGTGGGCTTTGGGCGCTGACTTCAGATTGAAGGGGGGGTTGGTGTTTGGTGTTACGCTAAGGAGTTTTGGGATAAAGGTTATGCGTATAACGTCTGTGAACGTATCCAAGGGACTGTCATAAGCAGCCTTTGACGGATTTCTTGCTTTTGTATTATTAGAAACCCACGGGAAAGATTTTTCGACCTTGTGAAGAGAGTTAAAGTCGACCTCGTGAGGTTCAATGTATATTGGTTCAATATGACTTCCTCGAAAGCAGCAACCCAGCCCCGTGTTCAGTATGAATTGCCTCTTTAACTTACAGAGACCAGCCTACTGGTAATCTACCAGTTTTTATTACACGATCTTCTGCGGAGTACCTCCTCGCATTGCTCACACGTCTTTAGAAGCGGTTTGATACTAATTGCGCGATAAAGCGCATGCCACACAGTTAAACCATTTTCTGCACTATACCACATGTGCAGTTGGCCTTATAGCGTATCTATTTTATGCATTATTTAACGTGGCACTGCTACGGCGCCATGCATATGAGGTAGCTGGTGTGACTAGAACGGATTACCGGCATGGCAGCAATGTTGGATTCCGCAATGTTGTGTAACTGCAACTCTACCATATCGTCCAATGACCTGGTGACACATAAGCTCCCAAGAATCCCTTACATGAGGTGTCCCGCGATGTCGTTGGATCCTCTGATAAAACGTCTGCAATCAACAGCTTTATCAAGAGCCGTTGACAGAATCTCACAGCGAACAACACATTAATACCCTTGCGATCACCAAACACATGGCCAACTTCCGCGACCTCCCCAGCGAACTTCGCAACCGGATATACGAGCTGTGCTTACTGCACCAAGAACCCATTGACCCCTGGACCCATCACTATCCACGACAGGATCTCACGCCCGGGCTCCTCCTCGCGAACAAGACCATCCACCGCGAAGCCAACCCGTTATTATACGCCCAGAACCGCTTCGATTTTACCTCGGCCGCCCCTGAGGACGTAGCCTCGTTCCTGGGGACGATTGGCCATAATGCAGAATATATCCGACATATTTGCATCAACTTTCCGAGTCTCCGTCATCTAGAACCAGGTAATGTCGCCCTCGAGGAGGGTAGCATCGGTATCTTCGCACATATCCAGAGTCGCTGCGCCAATTTGAGCACGCTCACGACGGCCTTGAATAGCACGAACGACACAGTACTTCAGCTCGACGCTCTAGACCACCCCAAAACCGTCACCGAGGCGTTAACGCTGGTCGATACTTGCTTCAGCGCCATTTTGTCCCTACAATATGTTATCGTCCAGGTGTATGAAGACGGCCCAAGCGGATATATAAAAAGTCAGATGGAGAATCTTGGATGGACAGTCAGTGAAACAGAATACGTTGACGAATGGGGCTCCGAAAGATCTTTCGACGATGATTACTGGAATCGTGTAGATCGTGATGGCTGGGATGACGACGATGATGATGATGGTGACTCTTATGACATTGATAATGATAGTGACTTTTGGAGAAGAGCGGGGGACTGATGCTCTTGATGGATAAGCACGAAGGCTACTCGGTTATAACCGGCAAGGCGGTACTTCATCCCATCCCTTCCATTGCGCTGACAATACGACAAAGACTAACTCTAATATACAGTAACTGGGCCGCGAGGCCTGCGCGAGCCTGCCTCAAGAAACCCATTCGAACCGAAGAACAGAAAAATGCTTTTCAATCCTTCCCACAGAAACCTAGTCCTCCGCATCCTGCGCTTCAGTACATCCGCACCACTGTGGCCCTCCATGGTTTCACGTTCAAGGCGGCAGCAGCCAACTCCATCCGGTGGAGTCACATGGTCGATTGACTCTGAGATGGATAGACTTGAAGGCCGTGCAAGTAGTTTGGATCTGGAAGCCTTCGACTGAACTTTCTTGCGGACACTTTTCATTTAGGGATTGTCGTGTTGTTGGAGGCTGGGAGACGTGTGCGGTGTTCAGAGTAGCAGAGGGCTTAGTGTTTTGGGTTTGAGTTAATAAACTGGTCTCATTTCAACGCTGGAATCTCGCTGTGAATTTATAATACTTTTGTTTGGCGAGAATGTGTGATGGGAAAATTGATATTTTTCAATTAAACTTCATTGGTGATTTTATACTAATAAAATTCTCCTTAATCGGCAAAAATGTACCATTTGCCACAGGTTTGGTTCCGAACTTCACGGGCAGCGTTCACTATTCAAATTTGGCACTATATAGAAATAACAATTCTATTTTCTTGATATATTCATTGCTACGCTCATTTGAGAAGGATATAAATTCTGCTCACCAAGCAAAGCAGCCCATGCTGAGCATGAGAGATGAAAGAGGGCGGAAACCTAGAATTTGAGGCTTCAATCCCTTAAGCGAGCCCCTTAAATCCAGCTTACTTCGTCGCTCTCGCCCATCAAGACACTATTGATGATTGTCTTATGTGCTGATGACCCTTCCACTCACTCCCTATCAAACAACTTCACCACCTCATGATTTCCACAAGCAGCAGCAACATCCAAAGCGGTTCTCCTCTCGCTATCTTCCTCCATAGGATCAACTCCTCTCGCTAACAGGAACTTGAATCTCTCGACCGTTCTCGGGGTTTTGTGTCTCGCCACGATATGCAGCAGCGTTCGGTCCTCCGAGTACTTCACTTTCCAGTCTGTGCCTGCCTCCTCAAACCACCCTAGGACCTCTTTATCAATTTGCTCCCCTGTAGCCGTCAGCTTTATATCGCGATAGTAGTCATTCCACCAGTCTGAGAGTCTACCATCATCATCAAGATAGTTTGAGATTGCAGTGAAGCCTTGCTTGTTAAGAACGTTGACATCGACATGTCGATCAAGAAGCGTACGAAAGAGCCGTCTTTGCTCATCGGCCTCAAACTGCCCCCCGAGTCCAATGGCCAGGTGGTGTAGCACGGTATCACCGCATGAATCGCGCACATGAGGATCCGCCCCAGCAGCTAGCAAGTCACCAACGACAGCATCGTTTTCACCAAGGGTACCACACACATTACGATACAGGTAGCGTCGCATACGTTGCATGGCTGCGTGTAGCGGGTAAGTGCCAGCCTTGTCGGGCTGGTTGACGAGTTCGGGATATTTGTGGGCCATGTATTGTAGAGATCTGCGAATTATTGGCGCTCTACGTCCTCGAGTGACACTATCGTGTGCCTCTAGGAGATGGTGCAGAGCATTCTTTCCCCAGTTATCCCGAGCAAGAGGGTTTGCCTTGCGAGAGAGTAGGTATTTGAGAGACGTGACAGCTTCTGGGTTAACGAATGGGTCGTGCATCCAGCGGTCATTAAGGTCATTCATAGTGCAACCGACAGAAGCATCAGCACCAAGACAACTTCGACAGGCCGATAGAATCAACGTACGTCCCTGTAGATCTCGATGTTCCACATCAAGAGAAGGAAGCTCTAGAATTGGCTGAACGAATTCACCGTCTTCCAAGAGGGCATGAATGAGACTCCGAAGGCCGAAGTGGCGGGGTGGTTTGATTATCAGTGCATCGCTTTGGTGGCTGCTATCATCCCCTTGCCCATCACCTTCTGTCTCGTTTTCGTCATCAGTAAAATCGTATTCGTATTCTGTGAGGCTTGAAGTTTCCCAACGAGTATCGATTTCACTAATGCCAGGAAATCCGTACTGAATGAATTCTCCAGACTTCGGGCGCTTGATAGGTTGGCGACAGACAAGATAAAAATCGGCCCCGCGAGAAAGCAGCGCATTCATCTTGGCACGCCGATTCTCTATATCCTCTTCCCTATCTAAACCGGGAGGTTTGTTGGACGCTGCGAGTTGTAATGCATACCACTGAGTGTCGTCGCAGTAGAACTCCCATGGCGTGGTCGCACTGGCTAGTTTCTGCTCATCCTCTGATGTCAATTCAACATTATAATAAGGGGGCCGCCAATTAGGATCGAGACCAGTGGAAAGCAGATACTCCAATATGTGATGAGACTTGCCAGAAGCCGCGCAAGATAATGAGAGAGTTTCAAGTACCTTGGGAAGCATTAAGTTGAGAAGGTCAACATCATTTTCAACAATTTGTAGATGATACTGGTCGACTTTGGCTCCATGCTCAATCAATATCTTTATCGCCTGTTTCTGGAAAGTGCCTTCACTATTCAAGGCAATTTTTAGCGGCGTTCGACCATCGTCATTCTTCAGCTCAACATCACCACCCGCCATCGTGATCAGATAAGGCATTGCTTGCGCTACATGCCACCAGTGGTAACCTCTGGCAAGATAGTGGAGGACCGTGCTGCCACCAGGGGCAGGCTTTTTGCGGTATTTATTATCATCATCTTCCTCGGAATCTTCCCGCTGGCTTGTTGCATTCACGTTCATCGACAATTTCTCGACCAAAAACCGGACAACATCCATGTTTGGCAGATCTCTCAGGCAGGCAAGATGCAGCAGTGTATGACTATCACCAGTCCAAAGATCGCTATGAGTCGTAGCCAAAGCTTTCAAAATTCGTGCAAGCCCCTCATTTGCAAGGAATGTTAGCTTCGCTCCTTCGGTATAGAAGTTTGGGAGTTTGTTGGTAATCCAATCCAGGGAGTTTTTAGTCTCTTTGTTACTAGCATCATTTCTTGATCCGATAGTTGATTCCTGCTGCGTAGTAATTCCGGAAACGCTGTTGAACTTTAGAGGCTGAGGCTGAGGCTTATTCGCGTGTTTCAGAAGACATGTTTTATCTGAGACATTTTCCAGACATTGTAATGTGTTACCATGCCCTTCTCGTTTGGCTTTGGAGATACTCCTATCGACTGCATCCGTAAACCAGGCGATAGAATGTTCAAACTTTTGGGCATGGCGTAAAAGCATATTGAGGATCTCATCTAATCGGGCCGTGTCCTGGCACAAGTAAATCCCATGTTCTGAGGGCTCTGCAGGCAGTTTGATGATTGCCTTCGAACTAACATATGGACGAGACGTGTCGTCGAGCTTTATTCCTCCAGCGCTGATATAAGGGCGAGTGTCGTATTTAGATCTGATCAAAGTTCTATAACCCCGCCACAATTCTTGCTCCTCTTCACATTCTGTACAAGCATCCACGGCAGTCATACTATTTTGATCAGCTATGGTTGGGTCTGCGCCGGAATTTAAAAGTATCGCAACTGTTTCGAGCCGACCGGAGCGGCAGGCGTAGTGAAGGGCAGTACGGCCACTTCGATCTTTTGCATTGAGGAAGGACAGAAGCTGCGACCAATCTTCTGTGGGGGTTGCGGCGACTAGCATTCCAATGATATTGCTCTGTCTCGCTCGAGCGGCAAGATGAAGGGCAGTAATTCCTTCAAAATTTGGCGTAGAAGGTTCAGCACCCAATTTCAGAAGCTGGTCGACGTAATATTGTGTTGTTGTAGAGGCTAGATGTAGGGCAGTAACTCCATCGTGATTTTTGCCGTTGATCTTCTTGCTCTTCTGCAGTACCCAGCTGATGAAATTTCTCTTTTGGAAAGGTTGGACTGGCTCATCCTCGCCGATACTACAAATAAGGTGCAAAGGCGTATCTCCAGATTTGTTGGATTGATCCAATTCTACCCCTAATTTGCAAATATCTTCCCTCGTCTCAACATCTCGGTGGCGAGACAAGATAGCCTCATGGAACAAAGTGTTACCGTTGTAGTCGGTAAGCTTTGCATCGACTCCGAGCCCAGACAGGTATTGCAGCTTGAATTTGCGAATACGTTCAGAGCTGACAGCTTCATGAAGCATGGTTCGCCCCCGTGAGTCTCGTGTATCGATTTGGGCGCCTAAGTCTATACTTTTTCGAAGATCTAGCCTTCCTGCAATGATTTAAATACGGCTCGACTGAAAAAGCCACGTCTCGCCATTGTTATCTCGAGCTTCAATGTCTGCCCCAGCATCTAGAAGAATAGATGCCAGAATACTTGGATCTAGATCGCCGATTTTATGCAAGGGAGTCTGTCCACGACGATTTTTGAGTTTCGGGTTTGCCCCTCCGGCCAGAAGCCCCTTGATAAGCTTGTCGGTGAGCTCTGTTCGAAATCTGTCACCCAGAACGATATGTAAGCAATTGTTCCCATCACCATCAGTAACATTGCAATCCGGATGGTATATGAGAAAGCTTAAGGCGTTGTCGAAATTCTTCGCCTCAAGCATAGATAGAAGAGTCCGACCTTTGGATTTACCTTCCTCTTCGCCCTTAAAAAGTAAAGCTAACGTGGTTGCATCGTTGCCAAAGCGGTTCATCTGCATAAAGGTTGCACCATCATCTGTCAGAGAATCGACGTCTGCACCACTTTGCACAAGCAGTCGAGCAATATTAGGGCAACTGGCGGCATGGTGCAACGGCGTCCAGCCTCTCGGATCGCGTTGATTCACATCTGCGCCGGCCACGATCAGAAGCGAGAAACAAGTCTCCAGTTTTTCCAAAGTCGCCCTGTCTAGGTGCTGGTAAGGTGTCCTCCTATGAGGTAATATGTGGAGTGGAGTGTATCCACGAATACCTTTAGAGGATGACTTCGCTATTTCATTGCAAGAGTACGGGTGATAGTAGCCAGACCCGTCAACGAATGTCTCACACAGAGTATTGGCATTTGCCCCAGCGCGGAGGAGACTCTCGATGGAAATAGGATCTCCAGACTTGCACGCTTCAAATAAGGCAGTTACCACACAAGGGTTTAGGTTATTACGGATATCCGGCAGTTTCAGAAGTTGGTCGATGATCTTAGCTCTGGCAAAAGTCGATGCCCAGATAAGAGCACGGTGAAGATCCGCAGACCTTGTGAAAGGTATGAAAGCATCTACCGTATCAAGATGACCGTACTTGCAAGCGTACATTAGTGGTGTGTCTCCTTTCGTAGATCTCGCGTCGTATTCGCATCCTTGTGAGTTCCCCGGAGCGACAGGATCGGCACCGGCGACAAGAAGGAGTCTTGCAACGCTAACATGATTGTTGCTTGCAGCCTGATGTAACGGCATTAGTCCATCTTGAGTTTCCCGATTTGGGTGAACCCCAGCTTCGAGCAACAGCTCAACAATTCCCTCGTGGCCGTTCGAGGCAGCCCAGAAGAGTGGGACATTGCCCCTTGAGCCCAAACTATTCAAGTCAAAACTGCCGCGTTCTAGCAACAAACGTACGTATTGAGTAAGTTCAGCTCGAGAAGCAATATAGAGAGGGGTATTATCGTCGATTGAATCATCGGGCCAATTCATGTCGATCCAGGCTTTCGTAAGTTGATTATTGCTAAAAAATCTGTCCAGGGCTCTATTCAGTTCACTTGAATCAAAACCTGCGGTATCAGCTCTCCGGGCATGAATATACCAATTGGTAGCCGCATATTCGAGAAACGAGAACCTCATTTTGAGATCCGACACTTGGGGATTTGTTCTTGGTTGAGAGCAGTACGAGTGTAGAACCTTGGACCATTTTTTGAACTTCCATTCACCAAGGCATCCTGACTGGAGATACTCAAGACAGGTGATAGCAAGCTTCATGTTTGTTGGACCAGATTCCAGGACTGGGTATCCTATGTCGCCAACTATAAAACGTGTTGGGTCTTTCAAATATTCTGTGAATGAGTGGTGGACGATGCGGACCGTTTCGTCTGGCAGAATTTCCAACAGTGGTCCACAAGCAGCCACAATAAGGTTCTTTCTTGTTTTGAGATCAAGCTGGTCTCTTGAAGGTAAGAGGTAGACAAGCTCGGCCAGTTCAAGCAATCGAAGTGGACGAGTGGCGTACACCACGCACTGCAGGATGAATAGTTGCAAGTCTGGAGCAACATGCGATCGTCGAGCATGCTCATGAAGAAGACCAGTATATGATGTGGTAAGATTATTCGGCAACATTTCTACCACTTTTCGTACCGCACGAGTCCCTGATTCAAGAGTGACTGTGTCTATAGCCAGCTTAGCGTAGAGGAAGAGACCATTAGCGCCGTTGACAATGGCATCTTTCATCGACTCTAGATCCTTATGTGGTATCGACGATGTTTCGAGCTTGTGATGAACATATGTAGCGATATCAGCCTCAACCAAACTTCGCTGTAGTCGAATTTCAAGGTAGGATGAATTTCTCAGAGACACCTCCACGGTTGGCGTTGGGCGACTAGTGATTAATACCTTGACTTTCCCAGGTTTCCACGAGCCAAGATCCGCCAAGTTTTGGAGGAAACCCTCCATGTGATCATCCATCTCATCTAGCGCATCGACAAAGCAGTAGACTCGGCCTGGCAGACCGGCAAAAGAACTCCGCAAAAGTTGCCAAAGATCGTCTATCGAAACATTTTCCAATGACCGGCCACTTCCGAGGTATTCATTCAATTGTTTCTGTAGAGGCGGGCTATAGGCCTGAGTTTGATGTAGCCAATCTCGCATCAGACCGATTGGTTTGCGATTCGTATCAACGATCTGGCGAAAGAAAAAGTAAAGCACCGGAGCTCCTTCATCCACGCGCGAGAGATGGTCGACGAGCATAGCGGCGAGAACTGACTTGCCAGTTCCCGGAGCCCCTTTGATCCACAGCATTCCGTGAACATCGCTTTCGGCCCATTGGAGATATATTGGGCTCGAGATAAGCCAGTCGCCAGTACCTTTGAGCCGAGAGGCAAGGTGTTCGTGGTATTCGCTGCTGTCAATGCTGTATGATGTAGGCTGAAGCCATATGCGGATTCTCTCGAGTGTGTCGGATGATTCTGGGAGCATGTTATCCGCGTTGTAATCCCGAATGTCATGGCGCTGGACGAGGACTACACCCTCCTCTTCAGAGCTAGAGATGGCATCGAGGGACATTTCTGGTGGAATGTATGCACCGAGCGAGTGAAGCGACGCACGAATTAGACCTGTAGAGCAGGCAAGGACCAATGCTGAGATACTGGGAAGAAACGGCTCAAGGTAACTGTGTTGCGGTGCAATGTTTGAGGTTGCGGTTGTCAACTTCTGGGTGGCAAGTGAATTCATCGTAGAGAACTCCCTAAGCTAGCCCTGGAAATTGTTAAGTGCAACGTGACGTGCACCTGGCAATAAAATCTGTAGACTACATGGGCGATTCGAAGGATAGAAAGTAAAATTTTCTTGGTGTGGCATTAAGGACCCCTCTAAAGAACGGAATAACAAGAACGTTATTCCCAGTCTCCCGTCAGAGGGGTGATTGAAGTAACGTGACTTTTGTATTGCAAAGTAGAATCAGACAAAAAGCGCCAAGACGAAGGCTTAAAAGAACCGAATCTTTCTCATAGTATTTTGGGAGGCTCAAGCTCGATCTGTGCAGCTAGGATCTTAAGGAATAGGGCCCAGAAAAATTGGAAACCCCGAAGAATAAAGTAGAGCGGGAAAGGGCTAGAAAAGACAAGGCTGTGAGGAAACGATCGCCTGCGAGTTGTTTCGCCATGTAAGAAAGAGATAGGGGAATTACTGTGATGGCCAGTACTATGGCAAGAAAGTCACTCGAGCATCGACTGCGAGCGAGCCTAGAAGACGAAACATATATATTCATTACTAGCAGAGTACGGACGTATCCCAAATCCCTATTCCGGGCATAGCATATCCCAAGGTATCTCCAACTCCATCTCATCAAATCCCGAAAGCAATCAATGCCAATCCCAACGCCTATATTCGATGCACCTCATTATAATCATTGTTTACCTCCCCTTATACTCAGGCTTCCTCGCCATGTTTACCACAGGCGGCGGCCCATCCTCCAACGGATACGGAACATTCGGTCTATTCCTCCCCATTGGTAATCCGGGGTCTCCCGGTATTGGTGTCTTTGGTGGCAAAGGTGGCGCTACTCTGCCTTGATTATGGAGTTGTTTGACGACCGGTGGCTTCGGTGCTTCGTCTGCGCTCATGATGGCGATCTTGTCGGCGCCTGCCGAAGTCATGTACTCGCTGGGTGTAGGGCTTTGTACCATGAACTTGTCACTCATATCTGCTGAGAGTCTGGGCGATGAGGTCTTGGGTGATTGATATCGTGGGTGGCTTTCGGAGGATGAGCGAGGTGAGGGTGTTTTCTGCTGTCCTGGGACTTCCAAGGTGTCGTGATGACCGGACTCGTATGATGGTCGTGGGGGCGGACTTCTCTGAGGCTGCGTGGTGGGCATCTCAGCTGGCAGTTCAATTGCTCCTGGATAGGCCTCTGGAACGTCAGGTAGACTTTTGTAGTTCCCACCGGCATGCCCACTCGAGCCCTCTCCGGCCCCTTCAAACCTGGCTTTCGCTCTGTGGATCTTGGCCATCTTTACTGCGGCGGTGGATGTCATATTCTGAATATCCCCCTTCCCGAGATATCTCCTCGTATTCGTACTGACATCTGCAAGTCGGTTCCACTCATTCATGCCAAATTCTCCAACCCCAATTTCAACGTTAAAGCGGTAGTAATTCTCAATATTGACCCCCCGTTTGGTGAGAACTTCATTCTTGACGTACTGATGTGTCTCTTCACATCCCTCAATCTTAGATATCAAGCGTCTCCTGGCCTCTGCAAAGTCACCCAAAAACCCTTCGTACCAGAGATGTGAATTTTGGTCATTTCCAGATGGCCGTTTGCCAGTCCCTATGCTTACAATAACCCCGACATCACGGCCAGGCCACTCGTTGACGCAAGCCTCATCCAATGCCACTGGTGTAGGATTGAATTTGCCTGCGCCTTCATCGATGAACACTGATTGTCCAACTTGAACAGGCTTGAATGCCAATCCAATTGCTGATGTCGCACGTCCAGCCTCCCAGATTTTGCAATCAAATTCTGGAGAGGGTTCTTTTCGAGAATCGTAGGACCGTAGTACAGCAGGCTGACCACCCTTCGCTGTTCCTTTGTAGACCGCAGTAACAGCACTACTATTGTTAGCTGAGAAGCTTCTCAAGATTAAAAATATGCTTACGTCTTGGTCCTGGTCTCTCTATTATCGTATAACAAAGCGTTCGGGTTTCCCCATCTCGCTGCCATAAAAGGTCGACTCTGGTAGCTAGAAGGACTCCTCGCGCTGAAGCTAGCCACACTGGCATTGCTGGTATGCCGCTGAGGCGTTCTGCTCATCGGGTTTACAGGTGTGTTGTTAACGCCCTCGGGCTCATCGCCATCATTGCCCTCATTCTCGAAAATGCTATGCTCCCGTACGCACTCCTTGATGGCCTCCTCCAGCTTCGATGCCTTGAATAACGTTGATCGATATGGTATGCCGGCAATCGTTTTATCGGTTTCAAATACCTTCCTCGTCATCCGCACGTACACTTCTTTGCAGGTCTCCAAATCCAGTCGTAGCCTTCCCAACATGATCGCTATCAAACCGCCCGTTCCCGTTCCAACGATGAGATCGAAGTGGTCGCATGGTTTTGGTATCTGGTCGCGTTTAGGCGCTTTGCCTTCGATCTCGACGTATGTTCTGTGCATAATCTCTTGGATGATTATGAACATGGAATAGCCTCGCACGCCACCTCCATCTGTCTGATATTAGCCGCGGGGTTTGAGCAGCCAGGACGGCTCCACGTACCTAGAGAAAGGATTCTCAGAGGAGGACCTTTGGTTGTATCTTTGCGCCTCAAGACGCCATTATTGCTGCTCTCCATGGTCGCGAAAGATGTCTGTACGGCGTCTTCCGGCAGAGATGGGAGAGTGATGTTGTGTCTGGACCTTCTTTTGTCGGCTCCTCCAACACGCAGGAACTTCAGGCCCGCCGTCTTGTTCTTACTTTACGAAGATGATGACTGTATTCGCGGTTCAAGGCGGGGCGTAGATGTGTCAGCGGCGAAAATACTGGAAGATTTATGTGTGTTTTGAATGAATCTTGATGTTTTCTTGTCGGGCGCAAACATGATGGGGGGAACGAAGTCATCGACAGGGGTTTTTACTGCGCCCTCCAGTGCCCAGCCCAGCCCAGCTTCCCTCCCTCCACTTTTAACCCCACTACGCGGCACTCTTTTCACTACCTACCTAATTCCACGATTATTTTAACTAAGACGGGCACCTGATTATGGAATTTTCTCTAGTTCTTTGGTAAATTTTCGGGAGGATGAGCTCCGATTCAAGTATCCTTCTTTTGGAATAATATTAACCGTTTGATCTCTATACCGAGTCGCCCGAGAACGAATTCGGAGTACGCGCTCGAAGATGATGCTGCCTGGTAGCTTACCTTACTACTGGCTGTGATCCCTGTGAAAATGACGTTGAGTGGTCTCCAGGGGTTCTTCAGCTTCCGAGGGGTCGCCGTTTCATCAAATCTTGTGGCTGTGTCGACTTTCTCTCTAATATCACGAACACGAACTTACGGCCAGTGACGAAACCCCAATCTGAGTTCTGGATTCAGTTCACTGCTTTCAAGGGATCCCAAGGTAATATACAGCTAACTGAGCCTACCTTTCATACGCGTACGAAGTTTGGGTCCTTCTCTCTGTGAGTCTGTGTGTACCTGGAATCAAGGCTGAGTGACGTTGGGCAGTGAAAGCCCCCCGAAGAGCCTCTATCAATCACTAATCTAGCGGGGTCGTCAGCACTGGACATCAAAGTCAAGGCATACAAACTTTTAATTTCTCTGCTGATTATATCTTGGCTTATTAACAAGATCTAGATCTGGACATACTCTGTACCCTCGTGTCCAAACTTTGAGCAAACAAGTTCAACGCGCGACCACAAGCACAGCCCGTTTCTCTCTCACGTTGTGCTCCCCGTAATCGGCTCCGGCTCCTTAAAGATCCCCGAGTGGTATACACGAACCCGGATGTTCCGAAAAGGGACGGCTAGCCACAGACTCCCTTCCGGCTTAGTTGGCTGTTCTGACGATGTCTCAGAAGCTTGATGCGAGGTCCTGAATGCTGGGCATCGGTATATTGAGTATCTTCGACCTTACCGTATATACCTCATTCGTTTGTTTAACTTCGCTAGTATAGTATACGTAAAATTATATCAGTCATATCTTAGTCAGGATATCCATTCCTCGATTCTCAGATCTACAGATCATGCGGTTTACCCTCATCAAAATTCAAGATGGCACAATACGCACATTCTACCAGTCCCGTTCTGATAATAGGTGCTGGTATCTCTGGACTTACCCTCGCGCAAGGGCTCCGTCGCCGATCCATCCCATTCCGACTCTTTGAACGCCACGCTGAGTCCCACAGCTCCCAAGGCCACCGCTTGCGCATTTCCTGTGATAGCGTAGCAGCACTTAACAGCGTCTTCCTGCCCCAATGCAACGACCTATTCACATCTACCGCCGCTCAGGGAGGACGATTCCAGCCGCGATATGTAGACGCCAAGGACTTTGAATTCGAGAAACCAACGCCGGACTCACATCCGCAGAGCATGCCCGTGGACCGGGCGTGGCTGCGGCGCTTGATGATGACGGGGATCGAAGATGCAATTGAGTACGAAAAGGACTTTGCTTCGTACGAAGTTTCGGAAGATGACGTTCGCGTTGCCTTTGCGGGTGGCTCTTCGGCACACGGTCGGTTACTTGTAGGCGCGGATGGCATCAAGAGCCGTGTTCGAAGAATTTTTCAGCCAGATCGCAGGCTTCTTGACCTAGAGCGCTGGATCGTGTGGGGTAGGACGCTGCTAACGGACCGTCTTCGTGGACAAATGACTGAGGACCAACTGTCGTGGTTCATGGCGCTTGATAAGGAGGCCAATGTCCAAGTTGTCGTTGAGCCTATGACATGGACAAAGAGTGTAAAGGAGAAGTCGGGAAACAAGCTTCCAAAGCGTCAGGACTATCTCTACTGGGCTTTATGTCTAGCACCAGGCCGAGATCTACCAAAGACAGCGCAAGAAAGGAAAGATCTTTTGGGGAAAGTAACAAAAGCATGGCATCCAGCTCTCAGATTAGTGTTTGATGAAGCCTCTTACAAGCTTTCGGCTTGCGTCCCAGTCCTTTCCAGCAAACCAGATATCGAAATCCAATCATCAAGCCAGAACGCTAGAGTCACTCTTATCGGTGATTCGGCCCATGCGATGAGTCCCATGGGAGGCTCTGGTGGAACTACTGCGATTTCGAACGCGGTGGATTTAGCACAGACTATTAGCCAGTATGGGCCAATCACCCAAGATATTATGCAGGAATTCGAAGGGCGCATGGAGAGGAGAGCAAAGGACAACATTGAGCATTCCTTCAAAGGGGGCCAGAAATTTTGGAAGGGGAAAGAATGGTTTGAATACCAAGAGATCGATGTTTGAGTCTGATTAGCAGATCAATTATTATCTAGTAAAATCACATGCTTAATAAAAGAATAATGCTCTTGTTTTGATATCCTATAACAAATAAGTACTAACTCCTTAAGATAGATATATTTTCCTGTACTAGACAGAAAAGAGAAAGATCTCAAGATCTACAACTCCTGGCGCCAGGCTGAGTGCTGGAGATTGAAGTCGTAATCCCGCACCCTAGCACCCGCACTTTATAGTACTATATCCGGTCCGCTACTAGGTACTACCTTACGGGATTTTCCTGACATTATTATCGGGTATACTAATGGCTAAATAACCGTTTTAGGAAGTTTTTACTATTAATTAATAGCAAAATGCCCGTTTTTAAGGGATTATATAGTGCTAACCTTCGTCTAGCCATAATACGGTTCCTTATAGTTAGTACACTAACTTATAATTAAATAATGGTTTTTAACTGTAGTTCGCTTAATTATACGCTAGCTAAGACTATCTCGGTACTACTCTCACGCTCTGAATCTCTATGCTTTTATATTAAAAATGCTAAAATCAGTCGATTTAAGCAATTTTCACCCTAGGAGTGAAGCGCGCCGCCTAGTGAGTGTAGTGGGGGTGCGCAGGGGTACTACGCATTAAATTTAGAGGTGGCTGCAGGCAGGGCTGCATGCTGACTAAGCAATTTTGCAATGGTTATTTGCTAGTTAATTAGCCAAGCATTAACCGAACTATAGTTAATAAACTATAGGTGGATTTTATCGACGGTTGGGAACTGTATTGTGGCTAGACAAAGGTCACAACGTGCTCCCTTAAAAACGGTTATTTCTTAGTAAAAAAGCAGTATATTGATCCTTGCAAAATCCCGTAAGGTAACTAACGCTTTAATATTACAGTAAGCGCTTACCTTCGCTTGCCGTTCAGTAGCCAATGACTAGAGCAGAAGCCATCAGGGGCAGATAATTTCACGTAGAGAATATCCCAAGGAATACAGTGAAAAGTGGATTTAAATGCTTAAAGATTCTTGATACCTATAACGGATAGAGCCAATTGACGTATAGTCGTTTGTCGTACAGCGACAAATGACTTGAAGAGATACGTCCTGGGATAGTAGGAGGGCATGTGTATATAAGAGTAAGATGTACTGCCCAATGTGTCTTTATCTCTACTTCCTGTCAAGTCACTCTTCATCATATTTGCAGCAACACCTGAGCAAACATGGAATCAGCAGCAGCACCACTCCCCTCGCTCGTCCTCCACGATCCCAGTACACGGGACGAGATAGACCCCAGAAGCATTACCAAAACCTGGCTCGAAAGCTTGCAATCCAAAATCTCCCAAGGCCAGTTACAGGATGTCTCCGACCTCTTCATCGACGATTCCTGGTGGAGAGATATCGTTGGACTCTCCTGGAACATCACGACCAAGCGTGGCACGAGCAAGATTAGTCAATACCTCCAAACGCAGACACCCAAGAGCGGCTTTGGCAAGTTCGCTGTCATCCAGCAAGGTGTCTTGCAGCCTAGGTTATCGGACTTGGGCGGACTCATCTGGATCGAATCCGGATTTACTTTCGAAACGAAAGCTGGTACTGGTCGAGGGATTCTTCGATTGTCTAATACCGGACCACAGCAGTGGAAGGCTTGGATTGTTCATACGACGTTGGAAGAGCTCAAGGGGTTTCCAGAACATCCGCCTCAGGAGATCTCAACTCATCATGAAACAAAGGATATTCAAGTGTTGATCATCGGAGCAGGTATGCATTCCGAATGAATTCTAGAAAGGGAGGTTCGCATCTGCTGACACTTGCTCAGGGCAATCTGGACTAGCTCTTGCAGCCCGATTGAAGGCGCTGAATGTCAAAACACTGACAGTGGACAAGGGGCTTCAAATAGGTGATTCGTGGAAGAATAGATACAAGGTAAGTCTTTCTCGTCCCGTCAACTATCATTTCTGATGCTGAATGTTTTGAAAGTCCCTAAAGTCACATACACCTCGGTATACCGATCACTACCCATACCTCGATTTCCCAACCGACTTTCCGGAGTTCCTGGCACGGAATGACATTATTAGCTGGATGGATCACTACCAAAAATCCATGGGTCTCAACGTGGAATTGGGCGTTACTGTTGGTAAAATCGACTACGATAACCTACTTCGACATTATGCCGTGGAAATCGAATCACAAGACGGAACCAAACGAGTCGTAACACCCCGCCACGTAGTTCTCGCGACCGGATTGTTGAGCGACACCCCCGTTCGTCCCGAGTTCGAAAATGAAGGTTCGTTCAATGGTCAAATCTACCATTCGTCCAGCCACCAATCAGCCAGCCAGATTCCAAACCTCGAAGGGAAGAAAATCGTGATAGTTGGCGCGGGCACAAGCGCTCACGATATCGCGCAAGATTTTGTCACCTGTGGTGCCAAGGCAGTGACGATGATCCAGAGGAGTCCCCAGTTCGTCCTGAGCACAGAAGCACAGGACAACTTCGTCTTCGCGGGCTGGAAGATGATGCCTACCAGAGATGCAGATCTGGTTGGTACCAGCTTCCCACAAGCAATAGCTCTGACATTGATCGTTGGGGCTACTCAAATGATGGCACAACATGACGCGGCAATGCTGGCTGAAATGGAGAAGGCTGGGATGGCGATCAAGAGAGGAGAAGATGGTATAGGACTTTTGCACCATCAACTTCTGAAAGGGGGCCATTTTTACATCGATCAGGGCGCATGTAAGATGATTGCGGATGGCAGGATCAAGGTTCAGAAATCTCAAGAGGGGGTCAAAGGCTTTGATCAGAAATCCGTGGTTTTAGGAAACGGAACCCGAGTTGAAGCCGATGTTGTGGTTTTGGCTACTGGCTTCCATCCCGCCGCTCACTTGACCGAAAGGATCATGGGCAAGGAGTTCAGTGCCAAGGTTGGCGAAGTCGGATCCTTGGACGAAGAAGACGAGAGAGTCGCGGTAAGTTTAACTTCTTGTGATGCTCTGAGTTTTTTGCTGACTTGCTTTGTTTTCAGTGGTGGCGACCTTCAGCTGCTGCCCCCGGGTTCTGGTATATGACAGGCAGCCTTTTGTGGTCTCGAACTTTTTCGAAGCCCTTAGCTTTACAGATCAAGGCGATTGAAGAAGGGTTGAACCCAGACCACTATCCTAGCCCTGCATGATTACAAAAGAGTGTTTTTCAGATAGTCCATAACCGAATCTAAATTCGTAAGGGTTCTAATTCAAACTCGTGTATCTGCTGAAAAGAGAATGGGGAAGATGCATCATTGGAATTTGGATGAGTGGCCACCTCACTGCAGCTGTTTGTCATTTCCCATTTCCATTAGAGCCAACCTGAACGCAACTTACAGAATCAACCGCCCACTAATCCCCTCCATCCATTTGCAAAAACCTCTCCCCAAACTTCACAGCAGTCAAAGAATCCCACGCGCCTTCTCGCCTCGGCACAATCTGCTTCAAAACCTCAAGAGCCTCTTTTCGTATACTCATATCGAGACATGCAGCAACAACAATAGACAGACCAGGAACAATCCCACAATCCCACACAAACGATTTCCGAAAACTTGGATCAGCGGCCACGAGTTTACTCAGATTTACAATCTCCCGAGATTCGGAAATGAAGAGATCAGGGGGACTCAAATCCCTTGCACAAACTCGTTTCGAGGCAAGTTCTGTTGAGCGAGCCCGGACTCGAAGTGTAGCTGCGGCAGCGAAAGATTCCTTTGAATTCTGTGTGAAGGTTTCTTCGTATAATGGTGTAAACGCTACATTCCATCGACGCAGGTGGAAAGACATGATCTGATACATGTTTCTGGTATTTTCATCGATGTTAGACAAGGGAGACGTATTGAGCTGGGATAGCAAGTCGCGCGAAAGAGTTGGTATATTGGGGAATTGGATATGCTCGAGGTAGTTTCTTGCTTCGGATATGGTAACGAATCTCTCGGGGACGTCACATCTGTCTTCTAGGTACTTGATACCCAATCTGCTGCCAATATGTTCGGCCTCACAGATATGATCTCGGGACAAGACTCCGCTATCGAGACGGAAAAAGGCACCCACAAGGTCGTCGTCTAAGGCGGAAGTGGGAGACACATTATGCGAATGTTTGTAACGGCGACTGGCATTTTTGAGCTGTTTCTGCATCAGACGAAACGCGCCTTCCAAGTGCCCCAGTGCGGAATCAATCTCCCCATAGATGTTTTCAAAGCAGTATATGAGGAGCGAAGCAATCAGCGCGATTCTCGTCGTGTCTCGATACGGATTAGCGGAAATCCGTGCTTGGAGTTCTCGCAGAGCTCGCCCATAATTCTGAAACGCATATTGCTGGTGTGGATCTGTCTCTTCCTGGGAGAGAGTCATAGTCGAACTCCCGGCCTTGTATAAAGCTCCAAGCGACGCAACAAGACCACTCAAGGACGGCTCCTTCCAGGAAGCCTGGATAATCACATGAGTCCACAAGTCTCGATCGAATGAACCCGAGATATTAGGCGCTGCTTCCTCTTGGAAATATAAAAAGTAGGAATATTCCCGGTTGTCATGAAAGACGGCGGTGAAGGGACTTTTCCCTACTGAAGGCACAAGAAACGCTTCACGATGACTGGTTTGGGGGAGAAGCTCCTTCAGACTGGATCGAGTGGAGGCAGCTTTTTGCACTCCGACTTCGTAGCCTTCACAATCTGCTCCATATCGTAGACATCTCGCACAACAGGGCTTCCCCTCATCACATTTGACTCTGCGTGCCCTAGACATTTGTTAGCTCGGTCATTCTGTCTTTAAAGAAGGGGAAAGAGGAACACGGGGGGTTGTTCACCGGCAAGTTTTACAGCCCGTTCTGGTTTTCGGCTTCGACGCTCGAAGCCTAGGCTGCTTCGGTGGAGACATCCGTTTACGGAATATGCAACATTAACATAGATGTATCTGTGAGCGCTTTATATAGAATGCTTACTGCTTGAGACATGAAGATGACCTTGAGATTAATAAAAGGGAAAGTGTAGTAGGCACTTCGTCCCAGGCGTGAAACCCCCCACGTACAGATGCAAAGGCAGGGGCCCACCTGGAGCTGACAGAAAATCACACCTAACACTTATCTCAGAATCAGACCCTTGTTTTTTTAGGCTTTACGTGGTGTTTTTACGGGAATCAGCCCACTTTTCACTATTTAGCGCAATTCTAGAGCCCTACCACCCTCCTAGCCAATCACACCTCTCTATTCCCCCTACACACCACGAGCCCAAACGAGGGTCTAAGACAATATAGGAGATTTTGACACCTAAATGCCGCTTTTTTGGTGTAGACGCGCCTACTATATAAATCACTATATATTAACCCTTAATAAAATAATAATAATAAAAGTAAATAAGCTATTTAAAAGCGCATGCAATTTTCTTTAATTTAACTCTACTATAAATAGCCCTAGCCCTAAGCTAAACACGTTATTAATTTATTAAATCTATATATATTTCCTAGTACTAGAGAATACGCGGGCGTGCTAAGATATACGCGCGCATTCTACTACCTACTAAAACCACCACATTTCTAGCTACTATTCTACCTACTTTTATCTAATAATTATAAAAACACTTATCTAAGGCTTATATAAGCTATATAACCCTTATAGACCCTTTTCACTACACTAGGCTAGCGTGGTTATAAAATAAGAAGCATATTTAGCGTGAAAATCAATAAAATAAAATAAACTCACTATGTTTCTAGCTAGTATTTTACTTAGATTTATCTAATAATTATAAAAACACTTATATAAGGTTTATATAAGCTATATAACCCTTAGGGACTATTGGGACATATATGTGAATGGGGGTGATGCTCAGAGACTTTGTAGTCATGTGACTTAGCGTGTCATGACTAAGTAGCGATGAGGTTATCCCCATCGCTGTAGCCTAGCTAGAACACTCCTCCATATGCATAAATGAAACCACAGACACAACGTATGCAGCACCAGTACTAGTACAAGAACGAGAGAAGTGATCACCCTGTGATACCAACAGGGACCTATTTTACTATGCTAGGCTAGCGTAGTTATAGAATAAAAAGTATATTTATTATAAAAATCGATTAAAAAATCAAGTTATTATATTTTAAGCTAGTATTCCACGAAGTTTCGTCGGATTATAATAAAAACACTTGTCTGAGGCTCTAATAGTAAATCTAACCCTTAGAGACTATTGCGTATTAGGCTAGGCTAGCATAGTTGCGGCTCTAGAAAAGGCATTCGAGTATAAGTGAAAAAAGTTAAAATCCTTAATAGAAAAAAAAAAAGTCGCTGCGCGGGAGGCTATACTTTATATATTAATAGAAGAGAGAATATTATATAAATAAGAGAAAGTATAGAAAAATAGCATATCTACTATATAACTCGGGCATAAAGTGATTTAGAATAGTAGGTGTAATATAAATGCGAAGTGTGTGAAAAGTGAGGTTTAAATTATTGTATTCTACACTAAAGTATCACCCGAAACGTCTTAGAGGCTTCGCAGAGACCACGGCGCCTAACCCCACCTTTAAAATTGCGCGTTGCCTACCTTAGCCTAGCCTGCACGCTAATTAGTCAGGCCCCCGTGGTTTTAAGAAGCCGGCACGTGAGAGAACCTAACACTAGTTATTTTAGAAGTTGAGACAAAGCATAGCCTCATGAAACACACCGCTACTGAATTAGTAGCTTTAAAGGCGGGTCTAGAGGCTTTCAGGGTTAGGAAATACACGTAATTATATTTAGTCGGACACCAAAATTCCCGATTAGTTTAAATTTATAAGGTTTTACTAAACTAAACTATAACTTCTGAAAGTCTATATTACTTAGCTGAACTAAATATAAAACAGATTAGTGTAATACATCTATAGAACGCCGCGCCTGGTGGTGTATATACTGCGGAAAAGTTCAAACTGTTGTTTTTATTTACTAGCCGTTATCAAATACTAAGTTTATACATCATTAATGTCTCAGCAAATAAATGGTCACGGAAACATCCTCATGCCATCAGAGTACAATGAACTGTGATTGCTTTTTCACGCATTCTCCAGGAAGGGCTTCCAATCCTCGTTCTCGAAGTAGGTCCTCAAGCTTGTCGTCTTCACATTTGGGTCAAGCTGTCCTGACATTAGCCTCGAGTCAAAGAGATCAAATCGAGTACTCACATCCTTAGGCAACACCAAATGCTTGCCCCATCCAAACTCAGCACTCGTGCTAGTGCTCTCAGCAACCTCTCTTCCAAGCCCACCTGGAATAGCTTTGTCTGCCTCATCCTCTGTTCCCTGCTCAACCTCACTTGGTACACCAGTGACCTCGCTCCAAATATTCATAAATGTGGCATAACTAGCCATCTCACTCACGCCTAAAAGATCTTGCTTGGGGGGCGCTCTGACCAGCAAATCGACAAAGATTCCGGTATCATCAGGGATGACAAAAGGATGCACAGCTTCGTTCCCCCCAGTCCGATGCCAGATAATTTTGTTTCCATTGGGGTCCTGTCCATTGTTAGCGAAGCTTCATTTTCGACTTAGTGTCTTACCTTGTTTGCACCCATAAAACTACCCATTTTGATCAGATTCGTTGTATAAAATGCCATGTTCAACAAACTACTCTTCTCCCACAGAGCTTTCTGTTCCTTCAAATACTCCGATACCACGGCTTTGGCATCAAAGTGATACGCATAAGTGTACTTCCCTCCGCTCTGGTCTTTGAAACTCGGCAGAGTACTGAATACAAATCTCTCGAGAATACCTTCTTTTTCCAGCACTTTCGTGGCAGAATCTACGATGGTCTTGCCTCGACGGACTTCGATGGCGAGAGCATGTTCGCCCGTCGCTCGGTCTGAGACTTTAGAAAGTTCGGGATATGCTTCGAAGAAAGGCGCCCTATTATATGTTAGTATTCAATACGATACTTTCACGTCACCCAGATGCCACATACCAAAAGTCCGTCACGGCAAATATCACATGCGCGCCGCTGAACGCTGAGACAAGCGTCGGGAAGTCGTCGACGTCAGCTTCGACCACGGATATCCCCTTTGAGATGAGGGTTTTGGAGGAAGCGCTGCTGGCTGAGCGAGATATGCCTCGGACATTCCAGCCTTGCGCGTTGAAGAAAGATGCTACAGCACCACCTTGATTTCCGGTAGCTCCTAGAACGGCGATTGTTTTGGCCATTTCGTAATCAAAACAGGGTATATGTCTTATATTACAGAAGAAAAATGATGGATAACAAATAGCCTGCCTTTATACTCCGTCGTCCTAAACTAACTTTGACAAGTTTGCGGATCTTGGTGGGGCTGACAGAGCATGCTTACAAACTCATGATAAAGTTGCCTTGCGAAAGAGTTGTTTGTGTCAGTGGGGTGCCGTACTTATCTGGGGCTAACCAAAAGTCTGTCTTCTATACGGAGTAACTACTAAATTCTGACTTTAAACGGAGTCAAATGATTGGTGATCTTCACGACCGATATAATGCAGAGATCGGCAGAGCCCCTCGCTAGTGGAAAGGGGGCTATTTTCTGACAAAGTAAGGCTCCATAGAAAAAAATCCGCAATTCCAAAGACACAGAAACTTAACACTGTTAGAAGTGTAGATATTAACTCTTCTGGTCCTCTTGACCAGCAGATTGACTAACATAATCACGCGATTAGGGCTCAACTTTTATGCTCCAGAACCCTGTCATCGACATCATAATCTGACTATTAAGATTATATTTCCGGTCCACATAAGCGCAGCACTTCCAGAAGGTAACTATAAGAATAACAATTAATCCAGGTAAAAGAACTAAGTGAATTTTGAAGTGAAAATCAAGTGTTCACTCTAATATCTGCAACTCGATTTCCAACCTAAAGACGAGACTCACTCTGCTGTTGAATGACGTAGGTGAGATGAATAGTAGCTGTTGTTGGTCTTCATTCCGTTCTCTATATGTGTTTTGACAGTCGATTGGACACCCGGTCTCCCAGTTGCGAAGTCCAAGTCTCCTAATCTATATTCCTCTGCAGTACCTCCGTACTGCCCTCAACTTCTAGATAGCGATCTTGACGACCACCCACTGGAATGTTCCTCTTCGTAAAAGATGATAAATATATGTCTTTTGAGACTTTTTGGGACTTCTGTTTCGCTTTTCGAATAAGGAAGGACGCAGACGGCATACAACAGCAAATGATGCCAACTTGCATTTCAGCGAGCCTATAAAACGTCAGGTATTGTCTTCTATTAGTGCCATTTATCACCAAAAAGTACTCACATAACTACCAGAACGGGTACGTCATCCCTCAAGATGTCTTTAGATACGCTCAGTCTCATTCGATAGTATAGCGAGAGAATTGAGCAAACACAGGCCCTAGCAGTTTCATTAGCTTCTATTGTATCTAAATGTGGTTTCAAGTAGTACTCACATTATCCCTGTTAGAAAAACTATACTTATCCCAAACTTTCGCCTGAAATCTAGTTTAAGAGTCCATATGCCTCCAATTGGCAAAATCAAGAGATAGAAATCGAGGAAAACTGAGACCGATGCTTGCACCACAGATATTGTAATCGTGTCCTTGTTAAGCTTACTGTCTCCATGGGTTAAGGCGTTTTCTCCAGGCCGAGGTACAGCGTAATAGAGTTCGAGACCCGTGCAAAGCAGATAGAATGCACTACTAAATATGGCGCCAGCCCTGATAGCGACCCTTGCCCAAGCCAAAACATTAAACAACGTCCAGTAAAAGATGAAAAACGTCAATTTTATGAAGCCTAACGAGACACTGGCCACGGATGTACTTATAACTTCAAGCTAAATGAACTGTTAGCATTTGACGGTCAAAAAGGGTTATACATACGATTTCAGAGTCGGAATTCAAAGCTTGGCCTATAGTAACATCCCATGTATGGAAACCAGCGAATGAAGTTTTAGTGACTATACATTTAGTTATATCGAGGACAGGCAACTTCAGTCTGGATAGCATACTAAGAATATTTGATACGTAGAAGGTGATGGTAAAAATCTGGGTAACGTATGAGCGACTTCCTATTTCAACGTCAAGAAAAGGGATAATATGTACCAATCCGAGAGTACAAGTTACTATAATGTATAAGCATCAACTCATAAACTGATAGTTTACCCAGATGTAAACTTACAATCATCCCACGTTGGTTTGCGTGCAACAAATATCTTCGCATATATTCTAGCCGTGAAAAAAGCAATCTGAAAAACCATCAACACGGAACCCACGATTGGGATAATGAATCCATTGGACTTTGGGTTCAGAAAATTTGACGTCTGTCCTTCTGGTGGATTTTGAACAGGAAGCCCCAGGAAAGGCAGTAGTGAGGAATTGTCGGACATGGTTCGTGGTATTTCGAACTTCGTAAAGCTGTCCGGTCCCGTAAGTTCTGATATATCCTGCGTAGAAGCTTGATGACTGCAGTAAAAATGAATGCCTTGCTATTAATACCAAAAACCCCGCTCCGTTGCTATCAGCTAGCTACGCCACCTCAGAAAGGCTGAAACGATCGGAGCCGTGTACCTCCGTACGACTACTTAGATCATGCTCCAACGGGGATTATTCTATTGCGATGAAACGAATGGCATGCTGTGTGTGCGTACTGCAGATACAGGATCATGGGACACAACAATTCGCGAGCGCAGCATATCTTGTGTTCCCACACCTATTGCATTTGTCCGTGAGCTTTTCCCCGTTTCTGGACATTTCTATTTTTATGCCTTTTTCAAGGCAGATCCTTTCCCCAATTAAATCTTACAAAGCAACCTGACCTGCAAAGTTAGTAGCACGATGCAGTATAACGAGAATTATCAACACCAGGTGTTGCCCTGACTAAACAGTAATGGTTCTACGCTTATAGAAATATGTAGAGTACATTAACCGTCCACTTATCATAGTTATGTAGTAGCCGTCGTCGCATTCTTTAAGTGCGTTAGAACTTTACTATATTAGGCTTATTAGTTCACAGAAAACGCAATAAATGCTATATTATTATTACTAAGTGCTATTATTTACAAGCGCGTATCTGACTTTTAGTAATTAATAATAGATATATAACTTTTATAGAAAAGTGAACTTATAAACAAAAGCTCGTAGGCATGGATTTACCTTTTAGGCTTTCTTAAAAGAGAGAAGAGACTTCCTTACAAGACGTTCACGACCATTAAGCCGCAAGTGGGAAGTGATTTTAATGGATTGTGGCTTTGCTATATCTTGTCTCTACCTCTACACCCTCAAAACTTAATTCCCTTTGTTGTCGGAGCAGGACCAAAAATAGTAGAGTATCAAACTATGGCCAGACTGGCATAATAGCTTTGCGGTTTATGGTTTTTCTGGTGGCTGCTGGCTGCTGGCTTAAAAACGCATGTATCGTAGGACACCTTCCCCATCATATTTTTCGTGGAGAGGGGGGCATGTGGACCTGAAGTGGCCATACTGACCACAGAATCCACAGAGATTGTGACACTCCGCCCAAACATGACCTTCTCCGCAGAAACCGCACTTCGCCTCGTCTCTAGTATCATCGGAATCATGAGCTCCGCTCTGTTCTGCGGCTTCCTGCTCTCGATTTGATCGTTCCGTGAACCAGTTAATCGTAGGCAACGCCCATTCCGTCTGCCTGTCTTCCGCATATCCGTCCCAAGATAACCCAGTGTCCTCTAAGACCTCGAGATGCTTCAAAGTGAGAATTTCACGGAGTTCGTTTTCAAGGACCGGCTTAAGAGCTTCCTCTGTCGTCTTGGGACGTGTATCATCAACGTCGCGTGGATACTCCTCTTCAATCCTGTCGTACTGGATTTTCAGCGTCAATTCTTCCAACCCCGTGCAAAACTTGATAATGAAAGGGATGTAAAGCCGCAGGCTCATAACCAGATCGTCGTCACATTTGGAACAATTGGCCGCGCCGCAGTTGTGGATCTTGACAACACCTGTGAAAGTCAAATGCTTCAGCAAGGCGGCCTTCTTCTCGATGGTGTGAAGGAAGCGTAAGAAGGGGTCGAAGTAGACCCAGCCGAGAAGCATTGTGATGGGGCGATGGAGCTGGATTTGACGTATTCCATCTGCTATCTCGGCGTGCCAGTCATCCCAGTTATTCCAGTTGTCCCAGTTGTGCCAGTTGTGCCAGTTGTGCCAGTTGTCCCATCCTATTGGCTTTCCTGGCGAGGGGCGGAACTGAATGTTATTTCCGACCAGAGTGAACGGGCTCCCTTTGTAAGATCTATTGCCCATGGAAAAGTTGAACGTATTGTTTCCATATAGGAGAGCGCTCCCGTTGTTATGGAATTCCTTGCAAGTTCGTAAAAGGGTAGCATCAATTCTGGCCACCCGGATCTTGCGCAATTCAAGGAATCTGCCGTTCTGGTCATGTCGTCGCTATGCAAAGTAGTGGAGTTAGCAATGTGTCTTTTGCATAGCGCTTGAATTCAATGAGAGGTCTTTAAAAAGCTAGAGCCCGGTCTTTGTCAACTTACAATCCACGCAATCGACGAATAGTCAACTGACTCAACTCCATAATCGCCTATTACATAATGCGGCTGGCAAAAGTTGGTTTTCCAGTTCGTTCTTACTGTGAATGGCTTTATATCAGCCTCAACCGTAAGAGCGAAGCCAAAGATAGCATCTTTGATTTCCTGCGGGAATTTGCTGAAATGGTGACGATCATCTGTGGGCAAGTTCCATCCATTTTCGCTTGGATGCGCAATAAGTGCCTTGTATCCAGCTGATTGTGGCTTGTCGATCTGCTGTAGGGTTTCTAGCTTGGTTCTGATAATGTAGTGTCTATTGTCGACTCGTACTTGTTTGCATAGTTTTCTCTGCGAGAACCTCCTATACTTGTCCTCGATATCTGAATCATGTTTAGCTCCTTCTAGTATAAATAATGGAGGATATATAATCACCTTCACCCCAAGTGCAGCGACTGCCATCTTCATTACGAAAGAAAACTCCAGCGATTTTGTTTTTCCTCGCGTAGTTTTCAAGAGCCTGTGACGGTGTCTAACCGACGTATTAGCATAGTAAAAAGCTAGATCTTGGGACAGAGCTAAGGAGCCTAGGAGCTGTCTCGGGAGCTTGCGTATAAGCTCCTGAAACAGCTCCGGGCTCCTTAGCTCCCATAGAGAAAAACAGCTTTTTTATATGAGAATAAGCTCACCTGGTCAGGGTATTCTTCCACAGCATACTTTCTGTGCCGTTCCAGATCCTCGAGGGGCCGGAGGGTTTGCCTAAGATTCATTGTGATGTGCCTGATTATCGATATGCCTGATTATCGATGTGCAATTGTTGAAGAAGAACAAAATGCTGGTCCCAAGTGGGAGTTAAAAAGAATCAAGTGTTGACTCAAAGGTTAGGTGGGACAAAGTTTTTGCATGATGTAAAATAAAAAGCAAGTCTGTCTTCCCTGCTTTTATTGCTAGACTAGTGCGGGAAATGTGTCAAGCTTATTTGGGAAGTGATCAGCTATTTAGAGAATATGCGGACCAATTGGACTTTAAATAGTATATTGTAGTCGGTAAAAGGTTAATACAAACCAACATTCATTCGTCGCTATATAGACCACTAGCAATTCACAGCATAGTGGTGCTTGTAAGTTATGCTTCATATATTATATAGATTGCAGTAAATCTGTCGGGCAGTGTACGAAAGGCCCTAAGCAACATAACTAGTAAGAAAAGCAGCCTTGATCTTCAATGAGTCTTCCTCTCTGGTCCCCAGAGTACTAGTTAGAGCCACTTTCAAGTCACTGCCTGAATCTCTTGTAATGTTTCCACTTCTCTTAAAAAGGCTATTGTTTTGAATCTATTCTCGCGTCTTTTAGTTAGCGTTAGTTATAAGCTAATAAAGATTCCCAATTAGTATAGTGAACTGGTAATAGACTCTATATTAACAGGCCATTCTTAATGTTTTCAAGACTACTCTTCTAGCACATAAATACTCGGCTAGATCCCCGTTGATTCTAGAGGATAATTATACAAGCTCCCTAACTACGAACTTTAAGAATCAGACTTGGAGTTATTATAAAATCCAATCTGGATTATCTAGCAAAGGCTATCTCAAAAGTATAAGCTGCACACAATTCTTAAAGACAAGTTTCAAACAAAGGCTCTTATTAGTTTATAATCTCTAACCAACCTTTGGATAACATCGAGGGCTCTAACCTTTTTACGAGATATATAGTTTACTAGTAAACCTCAACGCCACTTTTTGGTTCCGTAGACCAGGAGCGAATGCGACAACATCTAATCACATGAAACCAGATGGACGATTAATATGAAGCCGTTCGTTCTATTACCTAGCTTTTACCTTAACATGTTCACGCCAGAGCAGCCATTAACGGCCCATCACCACCAGCACCATGGCGCCACGAGTTTACATTGATCCGTATGTTCAAGACAACGAACAAAAACCATCTCTCTCAAGAACACTTTCCTTCCGTAACTCGTTCTACCTCATGATCATCTAGAAATCAATTTCACAGTGCACCCCTATAGTACCCGAAGATGACCATTCTTTCACGCATACATGATGGCCGCAGGCAGTCTACAGAAAGATGTTTGCACAGTACTGTACGCAACCCACACTATAGGGGCATACAGTATACTCCGTACGAACAACACATTTCGACAAAGATACGAGTACAGCACTATACAAGTGGGCCGTGAATAATCTAGGCTGCTGTCAGATAGTATTGGGTTTCTCCGGCACTTGGCACTTGCAGCAAATGCTTGAGCGTCAGAGTCTCAGAGAAGAGCGAAGGGATGACGAGTACTATAGAAGATAAACACAGGCACGCCGATTTCAAATAGAGAGATATATTAGAGCAAAAAATGTCGCAGTACCTACAACCCACCAGACCTACTAGTACCTATGCATTTCAAGACAGGAGCCTGGATATATATACATAGTAAGGCTCAAGACATCCTCAAATGCCATACAAAGTTCTCTCACGTGCCGGCTTCTTAAGAACACGGGGCCCGACGATAATTAGCGTGCAGGCTAGGCTAAGGTAGGCAACGCGCATTTTTTAAAGGTGGGTCGGGCGCCGTGTTCTCTGCGAAGCCTCTAAGATAGAATGGGAGATCGTTATATGGGGGGAGCGCGAATTTCACTCCTCACTTTTTACACTTTCACTTATTGTTTTATAACCACTAATTATAATAACTCCTTGGCTAGTAGAAAAGTTAGATACGCTTCTTTTTCTACGATTTCTCTTATTTATATTATATTCCCTCTACTATTAGTATATAAAGTATAGCCTCCCGCGCGGCGACTTTTTTAATTTTTAGTCGCAAATTTGGACTTATGCTCGAATGCCTTTTCTAGAGCCGCAACTACGCTAGCCTAGCGTAATGCGCAATATCCCCTAAGGGTTATATTTACTAGTAGAATGCTAGCTAACTATTTTTATAGTGATCCGATAAAGATTCGTGGAATACTAGCTAGAAACGCAATACTCGAGCTTTTTATCGCTTTTTACGACTAGATACGCCTCTTAATCCACAACTATGCTAGCCTAGTATATTACGAAGGCTCCCTAAGGCTTATATAGCTTATATAAGCCTTATATAGGTGTTTTTATACTTATCGGATAAGTATTCGTGGAATACTAAGTGAAAACGTGGTGGTTTGGGCGATTTTGGGGCGATTTTGGTGGGCAGCGGAGCCCTTGACCTATGCGCGCGTATATCTGAGCACGCCCGCGTATTCTCTAGTACTAGGATATATACTCTCTAGTAGTAGGAAACTTATAGATTTAATTAATTAATAATTTCTTTAGCTTAAGGCTAGGGCTATTTGTGGTTAACTTAAATTAAAGAGAAAAACTAGGGCTTTAAAATAGCTTATTTACTTTTTTTTTATATGTTTTATTAGTAGTCGATTTATAGCATTTTAAGTAGTAGGCGCGTCTACACCAAAAAAGCAGTATTTGGGTGTTAAAATCTCCCATTTCCTCTTAGACCCTCGTTTGGGCTCGTGGTGTGTGGGGGGAATGGAGGGGTGTGATTGGCTAGGAGGGTGGTGGGGCCCTAGAATTGCGCTAAATAGTTAAAAGTGGGCTGATTCCCGTAAAACACCACGTAAAGCCCAAAAACGAGGGTCTGATTCATGAGACAAATACAAAGTGTATCACAGACCTCTCCTCTATTAAATCTTACGTAGCCAACCAGAACCCCTGCGTGCATCTATTTCGCCAAGGCTGTGGCGCTGGCGCTTCCAGTCGCAACACGACAGGCTTGCTCAGAGGACATACTCCTGTACATAAAAATAGATCCAGCGCTTCGTGAGCGGCAATGACAGACCCAAACCCCCGGTCGGTCAAGAACGCGCAGGGTCGGCGGTTACGGTTCAGGTCCAGCAGTGAAGATTCCGGGATATGTTATTGAAAAGAAATCGAGACCTCCTATTATATTTTTCAATCTCTAAAATTTCTATCTTTCTTTTCTATTTTATTTAAATCCTCTTTCGCAGCTGGAAGTTCAGCATGGTACTCGTAAGATCGGCATTCGTTACAGCGGGTAGGTCACCCTAAACCCCACCCCACCCCCACCAATATAGCGCAATGCGGAGAACGCAACGCTTGCTTACCTGAATCTTCGACCGCTGACGCAACTTCAACAGGCCTCTTCTTTACGACAGCAAGAGCGCTTTCAACAGCACCGGCTACTACATTTGTCGCCAGCGACAATAGCATATCCTTTGCGCTAAACATCCCTCAAGATGAGCATAGCAATGAGTTATTTTTCTCCATTTCAGGAGACAGCAGCTGCTCGTGGCTCGTCAGTCCCGTCCCCCTTAATTACCCATCCATACCCTTGCGACGGCCTCTGATATGACTAAATGTAGGCTATCGGGATGGGCAGCGAGAAGATGGACGATTCGTTGATGTTCCTGCTCTATTCCGATCCCTCTGGCAAAAACGGCAAGTCCAATAATGCCTCGCTGCTTCCAGGAAAAGAAAGCTCCCACTAATTCGTAGAACAGTAACCGTCAGTCCGCGACTGTCTCGCGGCCGTGTAGAACCCAGCTACACCTCGAATGTCTCGATGACCGTTTTACCCGGCACGGGCATTACAGGCAATACCACGACACTAAACGCGAAGTGCTCCAATTGCAGATCGTGGAAGGGCGGCTCAATCGATCCGAACAACACCGCGGCGAGGTTCACATATGCCACAGGCCCAGATGGCAACCTGAACACCAAGTCTCTGGCCGCAGGCATAAAACGGCATGCTACCTTTGGGGCATTCGAGATGGATTTGACGAAAGCGGTGGGGGCGGGCAGCGTCCCGGGTCCTGCAGTTGCTGATTCTGCGGGCGTCACGCAGACCCAGGACAAGACCGATGACGACGTCTCGGCTCCTCTGCACGCCTGTATCATGATCTTGGCCTTTGTGGGTCTCATGCCTATTGGCATTCTCATCCTGCGAGTTATGGATAGCCCGAAGTGGCACGGTGTCAATCAAACTCTGTCGGTTGTGGTGGCGTTGGTTGGAGCTTGCGTGGGCATCTATGCCGGAACGATGTTCAATCGAACGAAGAATTTCGATTCTGCACATCAGATCCTCGGCCTGATGGTTATAGTATTGATGATTGGTCAATTTGTCGTCGGCTTCTTGCACCATCGGATGTACAAGAAAACCCAGGCTCCCACGAAGCTTGCTCCCATTCACGTATGGCTTGGACGAATTGTCATAATAGCTGGTATTGTGGATGGTTTCCTGTAATTCATCTCAGTCTTTCCATTCCAAATGCCATCTTGCTAACTTTGATTTAGTGGATTCCCATTGGCTCTCAACCCCAAGTATGACTGGGCACTTCTCGCTCTTGTCCTCCTGGTGATTATTTTCATGGGGCCTTTGGCTTTCTGGAGATACAAACGCAATGTTCAAAAGGCGAAGACCGAGGCGGCGGTAGGCCCTGCCGGCTATCAAAACCAACCCTGGATGAATACACAAAGCGACTTCAACTTGCACCCAATGAACCCTCCGCCTGTATATCAGAATCCTGGATACGGCCGTTAGTTTGACTGATGGAATGCCAAGGGGGAAATGTAGTATAAAGGTACTGGCGTTTGGTATACGGAGCTTGGTGTTTGGAAATGGACTTTGTGGCTTTGGTAAAACTCTTTTTGGCCATTCGGAATTCGTGGCGTTGGTCGAGAACTTCTAGACTTCGTCCCCAAACGAAATATATCAAGTCAAATATCGATTTGGTTGCATTAAAATAGTATTTGCGGTCTGCTGCCCCAGTGAGCCACCACCTGTTAAGCTGTTTGGAGATCTGTGGGTTTAACTTCCGCTCTTTAACTCCAATAATTGCTCGTTCCACGTCGTTGTTTATGCTCAATCATTTTCAGGCTCCAGGCGCATAGTTGCGCTTTCACTCCCCGTTTCCTTGGCCCGCTCCGAACGCCAAAAATCATTCGTATTCGTACAAGATGCCCTTCCCACTCACCAGCTCATTCACCACTGCGTGACATAGTCCCTGCTTCCTGCTATCAGTTTCTCCAGATTCAACCTCGCGCTCCAAACAATATTATCCGTGATCCCTTTCTCTCGGATGTTGTCGGCATCCTCTGGCTTCGAACCCGCGATATCGCTGTCTTTGTTTACAGATCCAGCAGGTCGATGATGATAGAACAGCATAGGCTCCACAGAATAGCACTTCAAATTCAACAGCTTGTCTTTACACGCGAACGCCAGCTGGTTATCGAACGCGAGGTCGTACGATGTCTTTGTCGCCAGCGCCGCCATGAGCTTCTGCGCCCCGCGCCGAGAAACCGCATACGAAAACACGCAGATGGGCGCGACGCCCCTGTGCACGATGCGGGTGCCCTCGGGATAATCCTTCAGCATCTTCAGCCAGGGCTGGTGCTCTTTCGGAGCCACGGTCTCGTCGTTGCTGATTATGTAGATGGGCTCGTCTTTTTCGGGACCCGTCTCCCCGCAATGCCCTGGCCATAGAATGTCCCAGTCGTCGCCGTAGGGAGAGTCCTGGGGCTCGGTGAGGGGCATCCCAGATACGGAGCGCACGCCTTTGGCGAATTCGGGCATCTGGGATAGGATGCGGACATCCCAATCGACGTCGTCTTCCATGATGAGCACTGATGATAATTTTTGTTCGAGGACACTGGGGGATCAAGGAGGTTAGATTGGTGAAGTGTGTGTAGTTGGGGACTTTGGAGTGGGTCTACGAACCTTCGAATCGCATTTATGTGTGCCCGCCACGAGCCCAGCACCCCTCCACTCATTGTAAAGCCCTAATTGCATAAGTATTGACCAGTAAATAGGATTAGGATAAATAGCCATACAGCCGGTTTAGCCTTGTCTAAAACATCCTCGCCTTTAACAGCATCAACAAACTCCACTTCGAAACCCGTCAACGAACTAGACAAGATCATTGCGTCCCTCTTGTCGGTACGTTCCTTAAGCCCCAGAACAAGGACCTTTTCGAACTGTAGAAACACATACAAACATTAGTCTAGTAATGCGAAAGAGAACGCGCAGATAATTATATCTAGGATGACATACGCCAAGTGTTCCATTCCCCGCCCGAGCAATATCACGCTCGCTATCGTGGACCAGAGGCGTTAGCTGCGAGTGAGATAAGCTCCATGTCGGCGTCGTATAATTCGAAGTGCGCAGGCCCAAGAAGACAAGCAGCAGCGAGATGGAACATGCTGCGATGACAAGGTGGCAGCGGGTGTTTTGGCGTATGGATGTCATATTGATTATGAGGACGCAGACAAATTCACATGGTATTTTTGTGCTTTAGGAAGGAAAGAAGGAAAAACCGCAAGATTGTTTTTCAGACAGGTGGCAGGGCAGGGCAGGCAGGACCTGGTAGGTATGATGGATGCATCAGGGGTGCCGACAGCGAGTGGTATTACAGGAGCAGGAGGATGGGAAATGTGGATACCAACCAACCAGTACCTGACTAGGTAAATTATATACCTATATGCAACTACCCGGTTAAGTGAGTGGTATGGTAGCTGCTTTTACATCTCCTGGTGCTTGACAGTACAGCTTGCCTTTCCCTGTCCACAAAATACGCACCTTGAAATTGAAAAGCAGCAATCATCTGCTCCGCGATCTGCATCTCAGTGAGGTGGTCGTTACACGTGTAATTTACTGTACCCTGCAGGCTAATGATCCCGCTCTCGCTTGTAGATAAAGGCCCCACTACAAAGCTTGTTCTACCCCTCGGTGTACGCCAATCATTACCCCCCGTACGGAGTACCTACGTATTGTGATACCTCCGTAAGTTGGGACCCATTTATACTCTCAGAGATGATAGATCACCCTCGCTCTCGCTTCTCGGGGTCTACCAAACAAGGCTAGTTGCGTTACTTCCATCCACTTTCGGCCTCCTTTGAATTAATCAATATTCATCTAACCTGTCCACCCTGTGGTTCATCGAGATATATATACCTCCGTAGGTAGATTTACCTATTGTTTTATTTACTCTTTGCGGATTACACCTGATATTTCCATTTTTCCAAACATCGATACCAAACTACCGGGTCACGTCACGCCGCACCCCGCAGCGGGAGTCCCGCTCCTTGGCAGGGGCGAATTCACATCATGTCTGTTTTTTCATTAGTTCGGCGAGGTCTAATAGTCGGTTGACCGAAGGAAGCGAAGAAGGAAGAACCGACTACAGAAAAACTCGCGTTATAAGCATACTGCGGCATAAGCATATTTCACTTTTATGCTTGGAAATCTGGGTCCCGATGCTATAAGCAGGGCCCTAAGCATAAATTCGTTTATAAGCATATGCTTCCAGATCTAGGTCCGGAATTTTTTTTACCACCTATTACCTAAAAAAAATATGCTTATTTTCCTAAAATTCCTAGCTAACTTTTAGACTAATTACTATATAGGAATACCTAGAGAATAATTTAACTACCCCCTCTCTTCTACCTTCTTATATTAGGCTCTCTTTAATAATACTAAACGCCGCGATATTCATAGATATATAGTACTACTTTTTTATCTCTAAAAAATAGGTAATAAATAGTAGTAAACCTATGCCAAGACTCTCGTTATAAGCATACCTCACTTTATGCTTAGCATTTGTGGGTCCCGACGGTATGCTTATAACGAGGTTTCTCTGTATACCTTAATTTTATTAAAAACACGATCATATACTCCGCAGTATAAATCATACACCACCAGCACCGATAATTTAAAGACGTGCCAGATAAAGATAGGTAGAAATTAATGCCATAGCACCAGATAGTATAACTCCTGTCTAGGTAATGCAATTATTATAAAACTAGGTAGCTATTAACTTATTTATTAAGGGCTATCCACTTCTACTCCACTCTGATTTTACGCGTATAAGCCTATAAGAGTATCTACACCCGAGTAAAGTAAAGTGAGGGGGGGCGTTTTTGAGTGCTCACGCTCGTCACGGACCAGAAATCCATAAAAAGCCACGTTTTACACTTGCAGGGGGTTCGTCCAACGTGCCCCTTTACACGCGTTCTGAACTTCTGATCGTAGTCGCTACTCCGGTACTTCCGATGTGTTTGATTCAAGTTATGAATTTGCTAGTTCAATATCCTTCAACGGATAAAAGTAGAGAAGTTCTTACTCCGTACCTTACCCAGGCCAAATTGTCAACCAGTTAGGTCCGTGGACATCGCGGATTTTATCGCTAAACAAAAAGGGGTTCGAGACTAGGTGGGTATACAGAGTAAGCGCCCAATTGAGACCAACTCAAGCCATGAACAAAGGTGCAAATATACCTAGATAGTCATTTCTACACCTACATGGCACGCAGAGGAAGAATCTCGATAGCGAAAACTACGCCTCGTCTCACCGACCTACACTTCCTTACCACTGCTCTAGCTACCTATTCACTCCAAGGCCTCTTTCTACCGCACGCGAATCCCGGGCCCGAAGAAGCGAGGCAGTCTTTCCAGCATGCTGGTCCTGTGTGGGTTGCTATGAAGGTTGCTCCAGCCTCATTCTCGAAGATCGGGGAGTGAGAGTCGTTTCTACGTTCTTCCAACGCGGCGGTTCTAGGAGGAGGAGTGAATGACTGGCTCCGGTGAGTGATTCCCCGGTACACTATCATCGGGGTCTTGTTTCCAAGTAGGTCGAGCAAGGTGCCGAGATACATCGATGCTCCGAGGTTGCTGACAGGTTCGGAATCGGTCTGCACGTGTTGCCATTAGCTTGGGAAGTCGTTGTATTTTTCAGTGAACTGGGGGAGTTTCTCGAGGTCCTTGAAATGAAAGGTGTTTTGACGATAATGCCTCGGTATGAAACTGTCTGTTTTCCTCGTCAACAGATTGGAAGAGGTTAGTTCTCGGTATCGAATCGCTGCTATCTGTCACGGTGAGACTTCCCCAGAGGAGCAAGGGCGATATGACTCCATCTTTGACAAGTGCCATTCGGATATCTGGTCTCTGATCTCGCGAGGGAGCTTGGAGAACCAGGGAGTCTCTTCTGGTATGGGATTCTCCACTGACGCTGGCGGTATGGGTACGGAATCGACGACATGTTCCAAGAGCTTTTGTGTGGGGTTGAGAGGTATTCTGTAGGACGAGAGAATCTGGGCCAGGGTTAGTACTTGTCATGATCAGGGGGGAGATAGGAATACTGCTTGCGGCTTTATAAAAAGACTTTTACCTTGGGAAGAAGACGGAACTCTGGGCTGTCCACGGTGATGATAAAGGTAAGCTGAATTGGCGTCATTGCGTGCTAGGAATAAGTGCAGGCCTTGTGAGAACGATAAATTGTGTTGGGTTGGGTTGGCTTCGACTCACTCTCATGAAGCGAAGCCAAGCGAAGATGCCCGCCCTTTGAGGTTGCGCTGCCTCCCATCCGACAACTTCATCATCCTCCTTCCTTCAATCATCCACAGCAAAGCAGTCATCTTCTCTGCCTCCAGACCCCAACACCTCTTCTCGATCTCTGCAGCAGCCAAGCGCACAAGCCTCCACAATGCCTCCGTCTCAAGCGCCCGTCAATTCAGGTGGTCCAGTGATCCCGGACGAAGCCTCTACGAAGGTAAGTGAAGTTTCTTGACCTTGGAACGCTCACTGTCTAATGCAAGGTCTTAAGAAGGAATGCAAGAGTCTTAAGAAGGTTACGACTCGACTACAAAAGACCGTCACGACCGTCGAGCGAAAGGTCTCTGGTGTGCTCGCTCCCAAAGTAGCATCGCACACGCAGCGCATCGCGGCTCTCGAGTCGGCAGTCAAGTCCCTTATGGATGCCAACGTCAAGCTACGCGACCAAGTCAAGGGAACCCCTCCATCAAAGGTGGAGAAGAAGAACAAGAAGGACAAGAAGGACAAGAAGGACAAGAAGGACAAGAAGGACAAGAAGGACAAGAAGGACAAGAAGGACAAGAAGAAGAAGGACAAGGCCCCCAAAGTGACTGCTCTACCGCCTCCACCACCTCGAACACGTCCTTTGGTGGCTTTGCCGCATCAGGCCAGCGAAAAGGAGAAAGTTGAGAAGAAGACGAAGGCCGACGAGGATAAAGAGATGAAAGTCGAAGTGAAGATGGAGAGGCTATGAACTTCTGTTTGTTGGTGGACATCCTGTGTCTTTTACCTTTGTAGCTGCGGCGGGCAGCATCAACTTGCCTCATCCTAGAAGCACTCAATGTAGCTTTAAATCCCTGGCCTGCTCAGATATTTTATTGGCTCATGCTCTGGATCTTTAATCTACTCTGATGCTTGAAGAGCGCGAGAACCTTCTCGGGCAAGTGCCTCCTGTCTCCTTTCCCATAACAGCCATGGAAACCAACCACGCTAGATCTGAAACTGCAACGTTTCTGACTTGCCCTGCGCCTCTCCACTCCTCAAGATCTTCTCGAGGATCTCCAAGTCCGCAAGAGCCTCCTCGGGAGATTGATTCGGGAGGGTGTGACCCTTGGTAAGTGCCTCGCCCCAAGCAGCATCCTCCTGTTCAACTCCATTCCCTTGGCCTCTTTCCTTGAAGTCCACCGTGGAAGATTTACCGTCCTTCTCTTCGCCCTCTCTGACGGTTACCTTACTTCCCATAACCGATACACTGCCTTTCTCGCATGCGATCGTATACTCACTACCAAAGAGTGTAGTGCCAAAGGACACCGAGAAGGTGCCAGAGATGCCAGACTTTGTTAGCCAGATAGAGTTCACAGTGTCGACAGGAGGAAGTTGTTCTCGGAGAAGCGTCGAATAGGCAGTCAGAGCAACGGGTTTGGCCTCCTCTCCCAAGAGCAACCTGGTTGCGGCAACAAAGTGGACACCTGGATTTTGAGTTGTTAAAGGTACAGAACGCCTAGTAAATTACAAAGAAACTGATTTGAAACTCAAAAGGTACTTACCACCGTCGAGAACGAAACCTCCTTGATATCCAGGATGTTGACGCCACGGCGTCTCTGCCCCAAAATTAGCTCAAAACAGCTTTCTGGGAAAACTTGTGGCCCTCACTATAATACTTGTCGCTAGCAGTTACGTTGCCGAAGCTCTTGACCGTAAATCCTAAAATGCGTCCCAACTTCTGTACCTCCTGTCTTGCATACACAAAGCTCCCCAAGTATCGATAGTTCTCTGCAACGCTCCAGGTTGCACCGCCCTTTACCTTGTCACTCTTCGAATACTCAATCAAACCCTGAGCCCTCTTGAGATCCTTGGCGATTGGCTTTTCGGAAAGTACGTGCTTGCCTGCAGCGAGTGCGGCTTCGATGTATTCAGGTTGGTTGAGAATGGGCAGAGCAATTATGACGGCGGCAATTGAGTCGTCGAGCAGCAAGTCATGGTATGTTTTTCCAGCGCCAGAATCGTCCGAGTAGAGGTCGACTTTGACACCTAGTGCTTGTGCGGATTTGAGGGAACGCGAATAGATGGCCTTCAGCGTAAGGTGGGGGGTAAGCTGGACGGCAGGCAGGTGGTGCTCTTTTACGAAGATACCGCTGCCGATGATTGCCACGCCGATTGTCATTTTTCTGCTCGTCAAGTTGAAACGAAGGAAGATGTTATTATTTTTTGGTGGACAGAGAGGGAGAGGAGATGTTCTTCGGTACACCAGGTATTTGAGGCAAGGGCGGGGGTGAGGGTGGGGGTGAGGTTGCACAAATAAACCTTGCGTCAACCTTGTCCATCGTGACGAAGTCGTTACCTGCTGCACAACATCAACATCAACGCCCACGCCTTTCTTTGAATCCCGCCATCAAGCAACACTGCGGTGATACTAATACTGTCAGGTGAGCGAACTTATCGTGATATCGATTCTGTCGTGACCCGTTCGGCGTTCCTGCATTTCAATCTTGTCAATTGGACACGCCATGCCAAATGTACCCGTGAGAGAAGCCTCCACAGTATAATATCGCGTTTGGGTTCATAACACAAGCCTGATTCTGTCTTACGTTGCAGAGAGTTGATTGAAGGGGTCAAACAAAAGCTTGCTGGTACACAGATCTCGGTACCAATACCAGCACCAGTGCTAGGTATTGATGGCTAAAATGCCAAAAGCTTACTGCAGAGGGCGAGAAGGCAAAGCTGCCCGCTCCATGTTTACAAACGTTTTACCATGAAGTTCTCATAATTACAATTGGGTGAAGCCGTCTTGCTGTTCAAGCTAGGCGTTTCTAAATTCAGCTTTATCGCCTGGATCACATGAGTGCTGTCAACAAGCAAGGAAATTTCGAAAAGATGGATTTCTGAAAGACTGGCAAGTGCAACTTCACAAGCTATCAAATATTTGTAAAGTACTGTCCCCCAGACACCTGACACTATTACTTTAGGCAAATTGTCAAAAGAGTTGTCTGTCACACTGATTCCTGCTCTTCTGCTCTGATTCCATCTCTTTCCGTCCGTGGTGACAAATTCCCAAGATATTCTTCAGTGCCTATAATTGCCACCGCCCCAATGTTTCAGCTCATTTTCACTTCCATACATCACCAAAATGAAAACACGTTCTGTGTCGCTCTTCCCCGATGCATGCCAAGGAGAATCGGGCTGGCCAAACGAGAACCTAATAACATCGCCAACTTCAACGGCTTGCAAAGATGCCATGTCGAGCATACTTCCAGTTTTTGCATCCGCGAATTGGGGGTATCTTCCTTGTCCATTAGCAGCCTTGCTCACTATTGTCGGATTTCCAAGCAAGGTCGTGCAATAGATGCTGTTGATGTCTCCTGGGTTGTCTGGGATGTACATCTCTCCATCTGTATGCCAAGGAGGCGCGCAACCTGTATCCCCAGCGTTCTTCATACGGATCAATACGTACATACCCTTGGGCATGGCCGCTGTCCCACCAGCTTGGTTTTCCTTGGATTGGAAGTCCGCTGCAGACATATCGATGAATTCTCTCACAGCTCGTTTGACGGTCGATGACCTGCCGTCCGAATTCTGGCAGATGAAGTCAGTCATCTCTTGGGCTGGAAGTGCCGATCCGAGAGCTCCGCAATAGCTGTAAAAGGCACGACCTCGGAGAGTTGTTATGTGAGGCAAATGAGGGATGGGACCAAGGTTGGAGAAAGGAGTGAACTGTTCTATCTGGTTGGGACTGGCTGGCATCTTGAGGTGAAAGGCTGTAGAAGCCAAGATCGGTGTGTGTTTATGATGTCGCAGAAGAGGAATGCTGATGGTGATGGTGTTCTGTTCTAGTAAGGAATCTGGAATATCCATTACCTTTATACCCTGGTTGTTAAACTTGGGATTCACCCCGAATTTCCAGGAAAGGAGTGGATAGTACTACTATCCTCAGAATGTTTCGTGAGAAACTGAACAAAGGGAACTATCCCAGTACATTCGAGAATTCCCCAAGTACTTGATGAGAGAGGCCATTTCAGTGTTTGGATTAGGTAAACCATCAAAGAACAGTTGGTCTGGGAATTTCTCTCGCTCTTAAACATAACGACTAATAGCAAACAGGGTGTTTTCGTCAGCCCAAGGACTAATTTAGGGGTAGCCACGTGATTTGATCACATGTGGAAGTCAACCATGCGGGGTTGTACAGTACTCCGCATGTCACAAGGCTCAGAATGGAACCCTCGAGTTAGCGCTCTGAAGCAGCTTCACCATCTCCAGTAACAAGCATGTTATGGATGGTTGGTGGTTCAAGTCATGAACTACAAAAGACTAGGTTAAAGGAATTACCAATCTGCCAAGTAATATACAAGTATACCCGCTAGCGTAGTCCTTCTGAAAACCATACCCATAGAGAGGTTAATGAAGCATGTAAAAGTGTTCCGGGAATCTCAGTAACCAACTGGATAAACACAAACTCGGGAACTCCCCAACCAACAAGCTGAACATGCATGCATATGCAAGCATCCCGAATCCCACCACCACCTCTATTACTACATACTCATTCGCTGTCGCAGACTCGCAGCTACATACATACCCCTCATCGAGAAACCTTCCCCGCAGTCAGTCAGTCCAGTGTCGACGCCGTGCTGGTGTTACATCGTAGATTACCCAATCAACTAGTCCAGATCCCGAATGCTGACTCGCATTCCCAGGCATACATACGCACCACGTTCACGTACTTCAACCAGCCCGGCAGCTTCTCTTCTCCTTCTCCTTCTCTGTTACACCAGCACTACACTACATACAGTAAAGAACCATGCTTTCTTTCTTCAATATTATGTACAAGTACAACACCACGTATCTCCATTAAATTGCGAACGAACGATTTCAATTCGACATGCGACCAAAACTCCGTCTTCTTTTCATTCATCCAGCAAAGATTTACGGAATTCGCAGAGCCAAGTCCAAGTCCACATGCATGTCATATCATGGCATGCACAAATACCCAACCCCAACCCAACCCAACCCAAGCGACTGACGATCCCCCCCCCCTCTCTCATCCTTGCGGCCCAGCGCCTTGTCACACGAGCGATTGGTAATTCTGCAAGACAAACATACGCAACGCAGGCAGCCGAGACGACTGGAGGGATAAGCACATATACACACACACATACACATACATATTCATATCATATCATAATATCACGTATTGCATATTGCATATTGCACAATACACAGCATGCGCGCACTAAAAGTCCATTCACATTCACAATCACAACCACAACCACAACCACAACCACAACCAGCCTGTCTGCACACTAAAAAAGTGTGGTCCTCGAGTGACCACCCAGACCGACGCTGTGTATCTACATAGTACATACAGAGCCAAAATGGACCGAGATTTACGAAATTTCGCAAAGCGGCGCCACTCAATCAAGTCGCGTCTGAAACGTATTTGTATATTAAGTCGGAGAGAATCGCTACTTCGATACATTGGGTGGCTGTACCGAGGTGCTGATATCCAATGCCGCTACCATTTGTAGAACCCTGTAGAAACGCCTTCGTCCCCTGCCTGCCCCAAAACCTAACAATCGATGGCCGGGAACACTGTATGTGTACGGGATATATAAAAATCAGATAACCGCCGTCCCATAGGATTGTATCGACATGTAGCTGTGCTGTATAACTGGTGGTGTGTCACATGTGTATGTGTTTGCTGTTTCGCCCAGTGGTATAATGATGATGCTGATGAATCGCTCGCCATGCCTAGATCAGAACTGAAAGGAATACAAAATCGGAATTCAAATGTGCGCCGCCGCTAAAGATGCTGAGGATACCACCCCCTACCCGCCTTCCTATGTAATATATATGGTTCGTTCATACAAGAAAAGAAAAGCGGTGCCAATTTGATGTGCTGAATCAAAGCATACCTACCGGTGTATCCCCTGTCGTTGCGCTCGAGAAACTGTTGGATTGGTTAGATCCTTGTGGCGGCATGAGACCGAGCGAGGCACCCGTATGCTCAAGGATCCTATAATCGATATAGAGTGCGGAGGTTGGTTGGGCGTATAGTTTCAAAAAAGATATTGTCTTCTCTAGAAGCTCCCGAAGTGTGTCTTTTTCAACAAACTGACGCAAGATGGGGTCCTTGTATGCGGCCAGGAGGGTGAGAACGTTGCCCCATTGTCTAAGTAGAGTCAATATTATTCAAAAAATTGGGAAGATGCGGAGGCATACGCATGTGCAGTGCCCCAGATATTTGTGACAATGATCCTATCCTTGCCTGGGTCGCCGAGGCCCCAAAAAGCAGTCGTACTCTTGATGAGAGCGCTTATGCAGTTCTTCGCATACTCAAGAATCTTCGGATCAATTTGATCTGCTCGAGTTGCACCGCTATTAATACTAGGAGCATCAATACTCGCCTTGAAATCGCTTGGATACTGTTCCCGCTGGTCTTCGGTCTCCGATTTCCTTGGATACGAACGATTGAGGATTTTTAGCACGAAGGGCCGATACGTGATCACGTTTGCTCCATAGTACTTCGCTCGCAATCGAGCTTCTAGGATGTCTGTAGCCGGCTCGTCGTCCTCTTCCCAAGCCATAGCTCCAGCAAACCCGTGGATATTCAGGCCCTTTTCGCAAGCTTCGATAGTTGGATAGTAACCGGCACCGGCCATATCTGGTTCATATTAGCTACGATAACATAAATGAGCATCCTGCTACACACCATCTCCAGGCTTATAGAACATGTTGTGCAGCATATTCAGATGCTTTCGAATGAACAACTGAGCACTATAAGCTTCTATAATTCTGCGATCAAAACCATCGATATCCAGGGCAGCTGGCAGATTTGGCCCAGGCATATCTTCCTCGTATGTAAGAATGCCAGAGTGTGGCATTGGCAGCTCCGCAACAATATCACTATCTCGTGTTAGTATCCCCGCTGTTTGTTTATAGACATTTTATACCTTTCCAATTGTAGACAGGTCCAGAATGCAAAGATGAGAGGATTGTCCCTGGCAGGAACTTGTGCCATGTAATCTTCTTTAATCTTCTTGAAGCGGTCGAGTTTTCTAGGACAAATTAATTATGATTAAACATTCACGGGTATAGGGACTTACGGTCTCAAGATAACTTGAAGGCCTCTGCAGGCTTGGTGAATGTAGGCATGGCTCTCCATCACCCGGGCAAGTTGTCCATGATATAAGCCTGCGAGGATATTGCAATGAACATGTTGAAGGCTGTTGCCTCCAAGCTGGTTACCAATGATGTCGGTCGCAAGGGCGAAATAAGCTAGTCCAGGTATGCGGTCCAAGTTCTTCGCCTTCGTCGGATAGCCCTTGGTTGTGAACGCGCCTTCAATTGAGGTTCTCCGACTACGAGTCCCCCCACGATCTGTATCTTGCGGTGATGGTATACCCATAGGAGTGGACATTGAAGGTGAGCTCTGTAGAGGTGACGAAGGGTGGCCATGCCGAATGGTTGGAGAACTATTCCAGGTGGCGTCCAAATCTCGATCAGGAATACAATCTGGGATTCTCCTCTTGAACTCACATATCGACCCTAATGCAAGAACGCAAAGTACAATCGCTGTACTAATCGAACGAAATGGGTGGCCCGGTTTCAATTCCCAGTCTCTCGATATGTCTGGGGGATTGGAATAATCGACCACACCTGGTGATCGTTTCCGTTTAGTTCCTGGACTTTCTGGATTCCTCACAAAACCTGCGTTCGTAGAACCGTGATTCGGGGTATGGCCAGCTGTAAGATTTGCAACTTGTTTGGGTTTTGGAGAATTCTCCGGAATTGACCGCAAGAAGGTCTCGATGAGTACGTCCAGGGTTCGAGGAATAAGCAGGGGGTGCATGTTGTTGATGTTATCTTTATATATCTGCACAAGATTGGTGACTTTTTCTCTCGAAAAATTGGGCATGCCGTCGGAACCAATATCACCTCTGACGAAATCTGTTGGGAGGTTGGGAGGCGGCGTCCATCCACTACCGACCTGACCCCATTCTGGACCAGAAGGGGAGGAAACCTCCGAATTGGAGTCGCCAGAAATACTATCCGATCCATGATCGATCAAAGGATCCTTATCGTATCCTGGAGGAGCGTCGGTGCCTTCCCCCCTGCCATACAGCCTAAGCAAGCCTCTTTTTTCCTCCACGATGATCGGGTACTTCTCGTTCTTGATCATCCTCTTTTGGTTAACCACGTCCTTGCACATCTCCGCTATCGGCGGCTCAAGTAGCAATCTCGCAGCTCCAGTGGTGTGGTTCACTGGAATTGATGGTGGTTTAGGAGGTCCGGGATCACCACCCTCTTCCTCCTCCTCTTCTTGTTGGTCTCGTAGTAAAGGGTCTTGTTGTAGTGGATCGTCCTGTAACTGCATTTGTAAAATCTCTTGTTCTATGACCTTCTGCGAGCGGACCTGTTCTTCCGTCATAGGCGGAATGTCGGGGGCAGACAAGTTATGCTCTAATTTAGGTTGCACACGAGAGCCGTCCGAAGGGCTATGGTAGCCCAATTCCTCTCTTTCCATTCCTTGTCGCGGTCGATTGCTATTACCTTCTTGCGATATTTCGCTATTGAGTACCAAACGGTCTTGCACTTTCTGCGCCTTCTCAAATTTGTCTTGCAACGCATTTACAGAATTTTCTATCCGCATCAATGTCTCCAGAATATCCCCAGATACCTTGTCTTGTCTACTTCTGTTAGTAATTTTCAGTTATTAACCAGGATAAGACCCACTGTTTTGGGGGAGGGTCGCGGTAACGACAATCTGATCCCTTTTCTTTACAGGTACTACAAGAAGGCCTTCCTTCGTCGCATTTAGCCTTGAGGGTTCGGCAACTATCACAGGCTTGAGCCGCTCGTTGAGCTTTCCTTGGTTTATTGTTGCCACCATTCGTGGGGTACGTAACGGAGAACGAATCTCGCGGGGTGCCGAACTGTTGTGTTGGATGATACGATTCTGTCGCCGGCATAGGACTATGTGGTGGTGGGAAGGAAGCTGGAAACGGGGGGGCTCTGACATGCGGTTCAAATGAATTAAGAGGCCTCCCGTATCCATCATGATGTGGCGAGGGGTTTACATGGTGATCTCCCCCAGTTCCTGTAGAAGATGGTCGGTATTGGGGCGGCGGTTCATCTGATGGATCTCTCTTTATCATATTTCGGTCTTGTTGTCCCACATAAGTTGGGGGAGGATGAGGATGATGAAATACATGCGAAGGTCCTGAGCTTGGCCTGTGGGGATCTTGCTTGTATGTTGGGTGCTCAGTATGTACTGAAAGTCGACGGCCAAAATATTTTGGGGTTCAGGAGGCCGGGAGAATGGAGAGTGGTGTTGGTAGGGGGCTGCAGAGGTTGGAGGAGGAAGTTGTCTCGATGTCTCTGCAGAACTTGGCCATGTTGGAGGAGCATGAGCAGGGCCTACCCGGGCACGCTTCAGGTCCGGTTGTTGTCCACTGTCCATTATAACTCGCAATTCACGCAAGACTCAAGCGACCACAACAGCAGAGGCCATTGACGGCAGTCGAGCACGGCGGCTTACAGGTTCTCAGCGAACACAGAGATATTAGGAGCTTGGTGAGAGATCATCTGCGCCAGAAGTAGGACAAGCCGACGTGTTGATCATGTGTGTCATGTAACGGGTGCCGTGCGACCGGGTTTCGTGAAGGGCTTGGAGGGAATCTGATTACAGAATGGGAGATCAGTATACGTGCAACGACGTAAAGGTTAAAGCATGAAAGTCGAAGCCATCGCCAAAGTGAAGCCGCAGAGCAGGCATAAAGTTTAGAGACCGGATAAGTACCTTGGTTAGGCGCGGTCAGGCGTGTCCCAAGCCGCGCAGATCTGCAGACGAGGATCTTCCTTCCAGAATAATGTGTACGAAATACTCAAGTAATGCGAGATGCAGATAATAATCGGAGGCGTTGTGCGAGAGTCTCCTCTGTGGTGGGTTGTTCGTCAAAAAGTACGCAGGGCGAGCAAAGGTTCTAGCTGGGTATGGGTATGGGTATGGGTATGGGTATGGTATGGGTACCTACCTAGGTATGAATGGCAGCCGCCAGCACCCGCTTGGTCGGCAACGGTAATGCAGGCGGGGACTCAGGAAGAGCTACTACTTCGTACTAGAGGATTAACGACCAATTCGCAAAGCCTTGGAGACTGGAGTCTACGGAGTACGGAGGTTAGGAGACCGTAGAGATCGGATCACAGCAGAGAGAGAGGTCACACTTGAGTCTTGGGGCACAACGGATGGAATGAGCTGGTCAAAGCCAAGTCACGAGTGTTCAAGAAAAGGTATAGTACAGGAATTGACGAAACTACCGTACCACTAGTCGGCAAGGCGGGTATGCCCTGGGTCCGGTGATAGGATAGGGGGCAGAGATCCCTGCCGTTGTTTGCTGCGAGACGCAAGGATTATCGCTGCTCTGGTATCAACAGCTTCTGCGAGGCTCTCTACTGTACGGGAGTACTGACTACTCCTCCACAGTCTGCCACAGAGCAGGCGGGCGGGCGATGATCAATTGGAAAATCACACCAAAATTCATTAGGCACCATCAGGTTGCAAATACTTCATATGCCGAGTAATACTTCGTAAGTAGGGGGGAGGGGTGGTACTCGAGGGAGGTGAAGGTGAAGTGAAAGGTGGGACAGACAGCAGTCACGAAGAGTACTTGTATGTACTCGGAGTAGTTCCGCAGTGTCAATTGTCTGTGCGAGGAATAATACTGCCGAAATCCGAAATTGATATTTTACCATATTTGGCTGGTGGCTACCGAATCTAGTTCGAGTAATAATAGAGTAATTAATCCGATTCTGTAATGATTGTTTATGCCTCCCTAGGTAATTCTTGGTCTGCCAAGAACGCTAGCCATCATGTCGGAGTGGACGTTAAGCTATTTCGCAGACCAGGCTTATACGCGCGATTCGTCCACAACCCGAGTAATAGCCCCCGAGGATAATAATGTAAGCGTGCACTGCAGCCCGTACCGTAATAATATACTCCGTATCTAATTCATACAAACCTAGTGTTGACTGCATATGCGTACTGTACGGAGTAGTTATGACTCGTGAGCGGAACTGTCTGTTAATTATTGTATGAGGCCCACACATATCGGTAGTTGCAGGTCGTCCATATACCCTTTTCATCCACTTTGATGCTGATCGTCAATCCTCCAGGCAGGGCTTACCGTGTCAGCGTGGTGGCTCTGGAAGCTCTACTTCTGCGCATGATGGCCCGCTTACAGAGCTCGCCTCAACGGCCTGTCAGTGTCAAGCAGATTTTGCAGGCCCTCATGGTCCAAGCGAATGCCAAGTCCGTTTTAATCGTGTCCCCTAACCTGCATAGGGTGGTAGTCCAGGGGGGGGGATACTTAGACTACCTCCGTACCACTACCATAGGTCAAGGGGGACACGATTACCGATCCCAAGGGCATGGACATGGGCCTTCACTTCTTCCAGCGAGTCGAGTTTCGGGCTTGGGTTCCTTCTTCAAGAGGCAACTAAATTTACTTCGTAAAAACAAGCCATCTCCAGACTCCGAGCGGTCGCGGGGAATAAACTTTCAAGTCTCTTCATGAAAGTTGATCGGAAAGTGGTCGGGACACTCCTCTGTAAAATCCTGACCAACTGGGGCCAAAGCCTGTTTGTTTGCGGCTCTTTATCTTCAGTCCAAACCGTGTTAAAGCTACTCGTAATGATCTGATAAACTCAACCGCGTTCTGTAACAAATATGGAGCGGTTTCATAAAGTTAGCGCAGCGTAGTCCTGCTTGCTCGGAAGGAAGCGTGCCCAATGAACATGACGTTCCTGAAAGTAGCTTCACCAGCTTCGACTACGGAGTAAAGCGCGAGTCGGTCGGTCTCATACCTAGGGAGTACCGAGTCATGTTTTATGAAATTTCACAAATAGGCTGGTGATTGGGGCATTTCTGATTGGGGCACAATACGAAGTAATTGAGCATGAGTCGAAGCTTGCGAAGTACAGTACTCCACTGGTTCTCCGTACAACAGTACAACTTGCTAACATCGCACCAGTCTAGCCGCAAAAATCGCAGCGAAATTTGTGAAATCGGTGGCTAAGGTAGAACTTATCTCAGACCGAGCCGGCTGCCGAATAATCCTTCCTTTCGTACGGGGCTGACCTGACCGACTCTCACCGCTGCAACTCTTCTGTTGATGACGCCGTAATGTTGTTGGAACTTCGCATGTGGACGATAAGATCTTAGCTGGGTCCTTCCTTGCATTTGGGGGGGCTTCTTTGACAAAACAAATTACTACCCCGCCGGGCCGCGAATGTCGGGTGACAAACTCCACGCTCTTTAATAATATCGGCATATCGGATCGGCCCCAGCTTCATAAAGCCAAGTGTTGTTCCTTTTTCGCTTTTCAACCTGGCCATACTGCATACTCGAGTATTATGAGGTTGAAGCTGAAGTTTTCTGCAAGTCATCCTGGCTATTATTTATCCCAGATCTAGCATGATTTACCCGTGGGAGGACCCTCAGTTGACCGCTCTTTGTTTTCAGCTGATCATAGACAGCGGGCCGTTCAACTTATGCCCTACGGAGTATAGTCTTGGGAACTCATCAGCCGCAATGCAGAGAAACAGGCGGTACACCGTCACCGTCCCCTCAAACGTAACCTCCTAGATTAACCCATGCTCGAATACTTATCAATCAGGTGGACCGTGGAGGGGAAACTTTAAAAAGACTAAAAGTTGCGAACTGCTAGGGGTAGTCCAAGGATACCGCCTGTAGATTGATACGGAGGTACTGAGAAGTGAGGCTGTCGTGCCAGGCACTACCAGCAGGGTTGGAATAGGGCACCGGTCAGTGCGGAGAAGGTGCATGTCCCGGAACAATGCACTCCACATGGTTGATCGGAAAATTCTCGATTTTGCAGCAGATGCCGGTAAGTATCGGTATGTCTCCGAATGAGCCGAAGTCCACTACGGAGTATATGACTCTTCACGCCAAATCCTAAACGGACAAATTAAAATCGCCGATTGTCGAAGTCCCAGCATCTAAAATAGCGGGCAGCTGCCCGCAGGAGATTTGAATTATGCGGAAGCAGGGAGTTCTTTTTGTGGCTCAACACAGCGCTCGCATCTTCGACAATCCCCCCATAGTAGACACCGCCAGACGTAACATGCGTGTTTCCTATGTCTTTCCTTTACGCATACCGGTAGTCTGCGTTACCATAAAAGTGAGGCTCACACACGCTCTGTCTGCCGGGTTAGGCCATAAGATAATGATCACGCGCGGCTGTTTTCACAACCTTGTAGAAATTGTTTGTTCTTGACACCTTGTCTACCAGTCATGATAAGTAACCCGTCTCGCAGTGGACACTCGGTTTCAATCTCATCAAGCCGAGAGATAGGATAGATTCGTATAAGCACTGACGTGACATGATTGGAGATTCCTCTAATCGCATGGGGTAGTATGCGGCGTGGACATTGAGCAACTTGAGCAATACCGTAGCGAACCCAGTAAGTCTGGGGTGCCAAAACAACACCCCGGTCAATGCCAACAGTCAGGGGAGCAGCCACTTCCAATCAGAACAATAGGGTGTGTTTCTTAGTAATATCGGTCTCAATCAATATCGGAATTGACACTGGGTTCAAGGAGCCGACGCTTTTTGGAAGCTCTGCCTTTTAATTTCCTTATTGGTTTTGGAGTTCGAGATGATGTCTGCTGGGCTTTCAACCCCGTTAGAAACGAGTCTGATATCTGCTCGCCCTCGACGAAAACTAAATCTCCTGTCATAGATAGGCCAGCGGCTTCTTCCATCAAGATACCGAGCGCTATCAAGGCAGTGTCATCGAGGCTCTTCCAGTCGTCGGCTCCGCCGTCTGTAGTATTTCGCGAGTAGAAATCAGACACATAGCAGTGCAAGGCCTTGAGAAGATCCGACTCTGGCAGCTTTATACCAGGCCTCCTGTCGCTCGCGAAGTATATGTCATCTTCTGCGAACCTTGTTGGAGCATTCTTTCGGCGGAACAAGACTGCTTCAGGAGGTACTGGCGCAGTGGAACTTGAGGGGGTGTCTCTAGTGGAGGAGAATACTAAACGCTTCGGGATGAAGCCTGCTGAGGACACTCGACCTGCTTAGATGTTACAATGGGATTGACATGGTATAATAGAAGGGGTGGATCCAAGGTACCTGCTACGGCGTCGTAAAGGTTTGCGGTTTGTCTAGCCTTGCTGTTCTGAAGGAGCACGTTCTGTTCGAGTTCGAGGGCACTGGGCGCCATTCGTGGTGTATAGGTAGCCCTGGTAGCACGTAACAGATGGTTGCGACGATGAAGTAGTAAGTGCAAAGTCAAAAATAGAAAGAAGAAGGTGGACTCTTGGGGGCGCGATGGTTGTACTACTTGTATTTGTACTTTTACTGGTGGATTTTAAGGATTTTTGAAGTTTAAGTTTCGCGTGGAAGTGGAAGTTCCGCCGCCAGTATTTTAAGTTACTGACCGGCTTCGAGGTGGACACAAAAAGCAGCACCCATTATTATCAAGGATTCATGATGTCCACCCCACCCTCTCCACCTGACTGCCGCATTAAAAACGGGTGTCGCTTTTACCAATCATATGCAAGTACCGGTAGTACATACAGTATCGACACTGGAGTGGGCTTTTTCCGCCAGCAATACTGCGACTGCGCCTGCGCAACCAGCCATTCCAAAGCCTCTCTTCCTCTTCCTCCCACTATCAGCCCCTCGACGCGAACGCACACGGAACTAAATGTATGAATCAGCTCCTGCTTGAACGATCCACGGGCCTGCTAAGCCCTCAACGCTTCGCACGCATACTGACCACCCAGCGCATCTATGCGGTCCAGTCTTGCTCGACACTGAGGTTTGATGGTGGTGAAAAGGAGGTCATCATACCAGAACATGACGTTAGTCAACCTTCTACAGGGCTTGAGCCGGTGGCACCCAAACTGTGGGCGCATCAAGCTGGGGTGACTGCGCTCGCCGTGGATATTGAGAACAGGCTCCTTCTCTCTGGGGGGCTTGATTCTTCCATAAGACTTTGGGATCTGGAAGACTGCCCCACAGACGCGAAGCTCACCCTCAAGCCCACTGCTGCGATTTCCAGGTAAGTTTTTCAACGGCCCATAGAAGATACAGTTACTAACTACCGGCCTAGAGCAGCATCAGCACACAAATTTGGCATTACACATCTCAGCTTCTATCCTTTCGACTCTGCGGCTTTTCTCTCTTCCTCGTATGACCACCATCTCAAACTATATGCTACAGAAAACCAGGCAGTCTCGGCAGACTTCGACTTGAAGTCTATTATTTATACACATGCGCTATCCCCTATTGCTCAGCATGTGCTGGTAGCTTGTGCAACACAGCATCCTGCTGTCAGACTTGTTGACCTCCGCTCCGGAGCGAACACGCACTCCCTTGCTGGTCACCATGGGGCTCTCCTATCATTAGCTTGGAGTCCTACATTAGACTATATACTTGCGAGTGGTGGGGTAGATGGAACGGTGCGACTATGGGACATTCGTAAGAGCTCGGGGCAACTCGGTGTTTTGGATATGGAAGATTCAACCGGCATAGCTGGAACTGATGGCATGGGTAAAAGTTCCCGATCTCGAGATACAGGGATGGCTCATCATGGCGCTGTCAACGGGCTTACTTGGACAGATGATGGCTACCATCTTGTCTCGGCTGGGCATGATGAGCGAGCACGGGTCTGGAATGCTGCTACAGGCGCGAACACGCTAGCTAGTTTCGGCCCAACTCTCAAGAACGGGCATTTATCAACCCTCCCTCTCATCATTTCACCTACCGCTTCAACTCCAGCGGGTCAAGAGTTGCTATTCTACCCCAGCGAGAGAGAACTTCTCGTCTTTGAGCTACATCAAGGCAGACTTGTCAAACGCCTGAAAGTGCCAGGACCCAATATAGCTTCTGTTCGGTCTAGGACCGGGGAGCGGAATATTAAGAATCGAATCACGGGGCTCGTTTTCCGAGGTCAAGCTGATGGCATTTATTCAGCACATACCGATGGTCAGATTAGGGCCTGGCTTCCAAAAACAGCAGAAGATAAGAGACTGGAAATAGAAGAGGAGGATAGTCTCAAACGCCATGCACAAGATGACGAGGATGAAGACGGGAGGAGAAAAAGGCAAGTCTTGAACGATGTATTTACGGATCTGACTAGACAGAAAATCAGTTTCGGGTGAGCCAAGTACCACTGTCTCGAATACCTTACCGCAGAGAGTAATCGACGTGATCCTGAAAATGGCGTGACGGGGTTGGCGTTATGATATGTCTGATGCTTCAGGGGTATAGATGTCTCAGCCAGGTTTGAATCTCTGTCAAACGGTCTATCCCATCAATCGTATGTTTGTTCCCAGAAATGACTCGTAGTACACGTATCTAAATATAAAATCTGCCAAAATTTATCACCTCATTTGTGATCAGATAGTATCACGCCACAATCTTGTATACAACAGGGCTTGAGTACCTGACAAGAGTATTGATGCGAAACACTTCCGCAAGTCGAGTATTCCATTGTGGTTTCTCTCTTTCTTTCTCTCTCTCTTTCCTGACTTGCGGTAATAAAGTGGCCGCTCTAATCAAGAGTTGACCTTGTTTCTGCGCGTCGCCCACTAGGTCTGCAAGCTTTTTGCAGGTAACTCAATCTAGCTTTCCTCTATACTTACTTCTTCCATTTAAGGCAGGGCGGTCTCATTCAATCTGAGACATCAACAAAGTTGAAGGCCTTGGACCTCTCACTACTTGTGAGATATCAAGCGGGAAGTCCATGAGCAACGAGCTCATCTCTACTAGCTTCCGTCGGGCAGAGCTCTCTTAAACGCTCTCATCTTCCTTCCCCTTCACAGCCACAACATGTACCTCCTTCTCACCACCTCCCCCTTCCATCAACCTCCCCCTCTTCGCCCTCCTCTTCTCATCAACGCGGTCCCTCCAGCCACGTCCCCAAGTCACCGCAGCCCAAGTAGCCAAACTACTCACAACCAGAAACCCCGCACTGATCGTCGAAAACCACCCAACCCCGATCTTCTCCACGGCAGGCAGCACCGTCGCGCTCCCCAGCGCCGCAAACAGGTACCGGATCATATAGTTGCCCGCGATGACCTCCGCGGAGCTCGACTGCATCACGTCCAGACAGTACGTGTTGAGCGACGGGAAGCAGAAGAGCTGCGCAACGCCCTGGCAGAACATCATGATGACCGGCAGCGGGATGCCGCCGAACCGCTTCTCGATCGACCAGCCGTAGATCAGCATGCAGGCCGGGATCACGATGCCGAGGAACGGGAGGCAGGACCGCAGCCTGTCTTCGGGCACGCGGTGCCCGCCTCGTTTCTGCGTCCACTTGATGGTGATGTGGTCCGCGTACCGGCCGCCGAAGAACGTCCCGACGATGTAGCCGCAGCCGGGCGCCAGGTAAAAGAGCCCGGACTGGATGGGCGTGGTGAGGTTGAAGCGCGGGTTCAGGATGTAGCGGATCGGCGTCAGGAGCGAATACATGTTCCAGACCAGCGACGAGGATGCCAGAGCCGCCATGATCAGGTTCGGGTACCGGTAGAGACGTACCACGCGCCACGGGTTCAGCATTTCCCAGAGGATGGCGGCTTTTTTCTTGGTGGGCAGTCCGACTAATTCGTCGGACTTTACGTGGTGGGCTGTCTCCGGGAGTAGGAAGAAGGCTCCTACTGCTGCGACGCCAGCGAGTGCAGTTTGTAGGTAGAAGATCCCGCGCCAGGATCGGAAGGTGACGATTATGCCGCCTATAAAAGGGCCAAAAGCAGGTCCTATCAGGGTTCCCGAGAGGAACCAGCCCATTGCAGTCGCTCGTTCCGACGGCCTGTAGATGTCGCCAATGCAAGATGCACCGATGGTCAAGAACGAGGTCCCTTCAAATGCTGTGAGGATCCGGAATATGAAGTAGGCGACGAGGTTCGGTGATAGTGCGGTACCGAGAGAACAGCCTAGGAACAGGACGGCGGTTATGAGGCAGATCTACCAACGTCAGAGAAGATGAGCGCTTCGCAAAGGTAGGTAGAGAAACTGACAGGTCTCCGTCCGTACACCTGGCTCAAGGGCCCCCAAACACAAGGAGAAAGGCCCATGAACAGCATATACAGAGCATTACTCAAGTTGATGATAGTTCCCGTGCTGTGATACGTAGCAGCAACTTCAGGGATGGCGGACAGAATCGTCGTGCTCGAGATCGGAGCAAGGAAACTGCAGAACGAGAGCAGGGCGACGATGATGACCTTTCGTGATGGTTTGATCCTGTCGTACACCTCGTCTGGAACCTCGACATACGAGGAGTATTGCTGGATAGGGGCATCTTGCCCATGGGAGACGTGCGATTGGAAATGGGTCAGAGGCGGAGGATGCTCGGCGACGCTCACTGTCGATATGGAACCAGAATCACCATGGGTTTGTGAGAGATTTTCAGATGAGACCACGGGGTTTTCATGGGGGTTCGGAGACATGGTAAAGTATGAGTTTTAAGCTATGATTCTGTGGTACGAACTCAGATAATGATGGGAATATACAGCAGACGCGGGTGAAGTCTTCGTGCTGCTGGATCATGAGAGGCAAAAGAAAGTGCAATGTCCCACCCAATTCTTAGGATAGATTGTAATTACGGGCGCGATGAAAGAGGTAAACAGCAGAAGAAATAGACCATCGTGAGTCAAACAAATGCCTTCCTTTCTGGACGTTGATAAAAACAAGGTCGTTACCGTTGTCCGACAACGGCCATCTCGTTAGCCTCGCTGTCATCGCAGATTCTGCAACAGATGTCAAGGTTCAGCTATCGGTGTACGGCTGTAGTTCGAATGCCTTCCATCGCGCTGCTCTGATTTGTGTATCTGAATGAAAGGGTGCAGGCTACGGAGTAATGCCGTCGTTTCCGTACCGTAGTATTATTCCCGCCGGCTGCAGCAGGGTCTCGATTTCGAGGAAACTTCAAGTAGATATACTGTCTCGGGCACTTTACACGCCTATCAATAATCTTCTTCATGATCTAAAAGGATTAAGCTTATTCTAAGAATATCTTCCTGGAGGTTAAGCGTACATAATTTACAATACCGTGGTGAAAGCAAATCTTCCCCGTTTCATGAATCTAAGTACATAGCGGTGCGGTGCAAGAAACCCACTTTCAGATCAAAGAACGTGTACGTGAACGTGAACGTGCATGCGCTTTAATAATGCATGACAACGAATACATGACCTTATCATCTTGCACGAATCATCCCTCCCTCTCTCACGTGAAAATTTCCGAAGAAGAGAATTTCTGCGTGCTGCGTTGTATGCAACCAACGGGCTGGAAAGGAGAAAGATCGGATTGCGGGCCACCCGTGTGCTTTTCCGGTCCGGAGATCTGGTGTCCGGATATGTATGGCCATCTTTCATCCGATACCGGTTATTGTTTTTGGTTCCGAATAAAAGGGTGATATGGCCGAAGATGTGTATTCGCGGTAGGAATTGAGGAGTGTGGTTACGGTACATGCAAACTCAATCCCTCCAAAGAGTTAATTGAGGTTTTGGGCCTCGGGGGATTTTTCGAGGAGTTACCGTGGAAGTCAATACTCCTGGTTTTATACGATATATAGTGAAATATGTCTACGCGGATTTTGAGCCTCTCCTTGTTCTTATTGAGCCCCGGTAGGTTGGAAATACCCGTGTACCTCTTTATATACTATGTTAAACACTTTTTGTCAATAGCCGTCGAATTTCCAAAATGCCAACTTCTCAGATACAAAATAACACAAAACACATCGCCAGCCACAGCTCCAATTCAGAGGGCCACGAGCCTTAAATGGAACACGCTTTCACAGACCCCTTTCTCCTTCAACGCACATTCTTCCAGATCATTCCCCAGCCTCTTCACCACCCCAAAACCCCTCCACAATATCCACAACCTCTCGTACATGACTCCTCACAATCTCATGCCCCGCTCCATCCACAACCTTCACGCCCTTCTTCCACTGCACACCCTCCAGCAACTCCCTCCTCATCATCTCCACCGGAAAAACCCCATCCTCGCCACCCAGCACAAACAGCACCTCCATCCTACTCTCCGACAACTCCCTATACGTCTCATGCACATCGAAAAAAAGCCCACCCCTAAACGCAGCGACGATACTAGCCGCATGCCCACGATGGTTCGCCCTCTGCCACACCCGCACAGCCGCGGCATCTACCTCCCCTCTCGCCAGCCTCTCCCTCCACCCCTCCGCAGGCCGCGCATCCAACCCCTCAATAGCATCAACGATCTTCCGCTCAGCAAGCCATTCACGCCCCCATCCCCCATCCTCAATAAACGCATCCCACCACCTCCTATCACCCCCCTTCCACAACCCAGCAGGAGCAACCAAGACCAGCGACTCCACGGCCCCCGGATGCGTAGCCGCGAAGCCAGCCGCGATCGAACCCCCCAGCGAGAAGCCGAGGAAATGCGCACTATTCCACCCCAAGTGCAAGAGCAGCTCTAGCAGCTGGTGGTGGTACAAGGCCGGCGTGTGGGCCGCGAGCGGCGTCGAACTCAAGCCGTGCCCCCAGGTATCGTACAGCAGCACCCT